>APFE030610851.1:0-22500 GCA_000404065.3 Pinus taeda | reverse complement strand
CTTTAAATCCCAGCCTTTGATCTTCCTTGTCAGATCTGACAACTATCACACACCCGCTCACCAACCCGCTTGGTCAAATATCGATTGTAGATTTGCCTTGCCAGATACGACGACCTTCATGCGATATCACATGGATGTCTATCCAATCATTATACACCCAAGGGCACGCGGAATGAGTAGTTTTCCTGTGCTACGTGTTTCCTAGGGAGGCTAATCACGTAAAATATTAGGAAACCACTTACAACTTTGAGGGTGCGTGATATACCTCTTACCGCCCTCTAAACCCACTCCCCCATTTCTGCAAGTTCCTTAAAGTGTTCCCATCTCCACCGCCAATATATCTCTTGATCTGATGGCCATCACATCACCCAATTACTTTATCACCTTAAACTCCCACCATCAATTTGCCTCGTCTGATTTGATGGATGTCACTTCACCCGATCGCCAACTGGCTTGGCTGATCTTTGCCGTGCATCTGTCGATTGATTTTGCCCGTCTATCTCTTAACTCCACCTACATGATATAATCTCAGTCATCCATCCTATAGTTAACCCTATTCGCCCATATACCTACATACCCTCTTGTGATCCAATCTTAGCTGTTTATTTTCCTTTCACCCTCCTAATCCAATGGTTCTCAAGTGTTGTTACTTCCTCACATCCTCTTTTCACTAATTTTCTCTCCTTCCATCAAAATCAAGCTTCTTCTGACCCTATAGAAGTCTAGCTTGGAACCCCTCGGGTCTCTTACCATATGAGTAGTGACAATAGGCAATACCTTCACTTTTACTTGTGTATATAACATAGTCACCTCAAAGTTTGTATGAAGCCCAGGTTGATAGGTAAAGCTAGTAGCCCTGGGAATTGAAACATTCTTGCTACAATACCTAGGTTCATCAATTATTGTTGGTCCTTTTGCCAAATGGGGCATCAAATATATGACCTATAACCCTCGTTTAGCTAGAGGGTGTGGGTATGTTAACTTTGCTATGGATTATTTCACCAAATGGGCCAAAGCGATGCCTACATACTTTGAATATGGTAAAATGACAGCTCAATTTCTATTCAATCATGTTATTTCCAGGTTTGGAGTGCCTCAAGCCATTGTCGCCAACCATGGCTCCCATTTTCAAGATTACATGATGGTTGAGATAACTTCTACGTTGGGTTTAAGCCACAATGGCTCAACCCCGTATTACCCTCAGGCCAATGGCCAAGTTGAAGCTGTGAATAAAGTCTTGGTTACAATGCTTCAATGCACCATTGGGATGCACAAGTCAAATTGGAATCTCATGTTCTTTTCAACTCTGTGGGCTTACCGAACCTCAACCAAGGACACAACTAGATTCACCCTATTTTATCTAGTCTATGGTTTGGAAGCAACGTTACCGATCGAGTGTGAAATTCCATTCCTCAAGTTGGTTGTCAAACTTCTCCCTGAGACCTCACCTTAGGAAGAGCACCTCTTGTATTTAGAATGACTGGATGAGACTCACCGTCTTGCTGCTTTGGTCGTCAAAGCACAGAAAAAGTGGGTCATGTCCCATTTTGATCAGTTTGTCTTTTCTCAAGTTTTTTCTTAGGGTGATTTGGTTCTTTTGTATGATTAGGGTAATGATAAGCTATGGGCAAGCAAGTTTGAACCCATGTGGCATGGGCCCAACATTGTTAAATGTGTGTTACAGAAAGGGGTCTATGAGCTTATTGACTATGAGGGAAATCCTTTAGACAAGCCCCGTAATGGGCTTTATCTCAAAAAGTACTATGCTTAAGTCATCTTGCATGGCTAATTTTGTAAAATAGTGTGTTATTCATTTTTGTACAGTGTGGTTTGGTGTGTTGTTTTGCAAGCAACTTTCTTTCTTATTATGTTTTTTCTTGATTTGCAGACGTTGGTGTCTTCTCAAATCGATTTCGGTGATGGTACTTGCAGTAGTATCCAGAATCTATCATCTGCAGCATGGGCCATTTTCGACCCCCATGGTGAGTTGATTGATCTTCAAGGTATTTTTCTAGGTCGAACAACTAATAAAATCACTGAGTATAGTGCAATTATCGAATTTTTCTCAGAATCTATCGCTCTTGACATCCTGGAATTGGTTGTCAACCTTAATTCACAACTTGTTGTTCTCCAACTAAATGGAAAATATTTTGTTAGAAACCATCAAATATTGAGAATGTATCTACATATTTGTCTATTGGAGAGAAATTTTGATTACATTACATATCATCATATTCCTAGGCACATGAATACCTTAACAGATGCATTAGCTAATTATGTGCTGGATAGGCATTTGCGAAACATGTAAAAAAATCAAAGACAAGTCATTTGTACGATAGTAAGCAAGGAAATCATATACTATATATATATTATATATATATTTATTTATATAATATATTTATAGTATATATATTAATATATTTATAGTATATATATGTGTGTGTGTGTATGTATGTATATATATGTATATATATGTATATATATGTATATATGTATATGTATGTATGTATGTCGATAATGTTTTTCATACATCAAAACCCCAAAAAATAATACGTGTGTTCAAATACATCCACAACTCGCATGCCTTATACATTCATGGCTCCTAGGACTAAAAGATGTGGAATTCTAGACCTATGAACTAATCAACATGATTCTCATGGTAGCATGTGACTTTTCGTACTACACGAGTCAGCAATCAGCAGATCCGGTCTGATAACCGCCACTGTGTGCCTCTGATACTGGTGTGGGATGTCACCTAGCCTTGCATACTCTAGGATACCATGGGTAACCTCTCAAGGTTCTACATGATATCCTCCTTACTATCATTTCCTTCATGATAAGGAGAAACATAGAACTGCCAAGCAACGCAACTGGAAATAGGGGACATCCTGGCAGGGTGCTCTGGTCCTACATCTGCATTTATAAAATTGAAATGTCACGAACACATATATTCCAAAAACAATAAAGAAATCAAAAATTAAAATTGTTTGTTTTTATTAGATATCATTTTGGGATTCAACTGCGTTAGGTAAGTCATTCACGTATGACCATTTCCATGAGAGGTAGTCGTAACTGACAATTTCTCATGATTTTGAATAGTTTCACTAGCACTATTTGCACGGGTGGATGCTCACAGGGGGAAGAAAGTGGGATTGAAAACTAGTCGAAATGGTTCGAGAACATCAATAGCATCATCATCAACTTTCGAGCTGCACGTAACCAGGACTTCCCAGGAGGCACCCATCCCCAGATCTCCTCTGGTAAGGCGCGCTTAAACTGCTGGAGTTCACAATCAACCCACTTCAGCTTGCTATCCCATTTGAAAACTTAGCAAGTTATTGTGCCTCCATGAACCATTCAGTAAGATCCTGACTCTATTTTGAATTAAGTATGGGGGTTTAACGCATGCTTATATTAGATATCATTTTTGGGATTCCAATCTGGCGTTAGTACATTCACTGTATGACCATTTCCATGAAGAAGGTAGTTGTAACTCGATCTAATTTTCTTCATGATTTTTGAATAGTTCACTTTACACTCATTGCGATCGGGGTGAATGCTCACACGGGGTGAGAAATGTGTGGATTGAATACTATGAAATGTGGAAGAAACGAATTCACATATGCATCATCATCACTTCCGGGCTTGCCACTCGGTAACCAGGACTTCCCCAGGAGGTCACCCATCTCAGAATCCCCTCTGGCTCAAGCGCGCTTAACTGTGGAGTTTTTCCCCCAACAAAGCCCACTTAGCTGCGCTACCTCATTTGCCAAAAACCTTAGAAGTATTGTGCCTCATGAACCATTCAAGTAGAGATCCCTTGACTCTTTTTGAATTTAAGTATGGGGGTTTACACAGTGAATTATATTAGATATCATTTTGGGATTCAACTTCGTTAGGTAAGTCATTCATGTATGACCATTTCCATGAGAGGTAGTCGTAACTGACTAATTTCTCATGATTTTTAATATATCCTCCCCCTCTGGGAATGATATATCTGGATGTTTGCATAAGTTGGTCCCACTGTAGGGCCAATCCTCTACTACGATCAACTCTCATCATAGCCATGAGAAGAAGGTGGGCTTATACGACATCTGTTGGCCTCTAGTAATCCTAGGCATCAATGCACTCCAATGAACCATATGTGGGTCTCGTGGAAATGACAATTCCACCTCAGCAAGCTGGTAGTGAAATAGCAGGAACTGCTAAAAAAATAAGGTCACCAAAATGGAACCGTAGTAGAACTACTTCAGGTTTCCCACCTTGCCTTTCGATAGCTTGTGCTTCATGTTTACCTTCACAGTGACTGCCTAGTTGAATATAGTTGGCGCCATACAATGGATAACATACTGAAACTTGGATTTGTTGGCTTCATGTTGTGCTTGAGCCCTAGCCACTTTGTTTATGGTCAACAACAACATTCTCAGCACATGATCCTGAAAAATCATGATCTCTATCTTGCCACTCTTTGATTTTAATGCTTCCAGGTAGTGTTCTACAAGTAACATGGTCAAACTTGCACCAATAAGCCTTGGCCCATATAGATTGACCATCTCCCCTCTTCGAGACAGTCTTGTGATGAAATAAATGTCAGAGGTTTCCAGCTCCAGTTCTTGGTCCCAGGTGATAAAAAATTCCCGATTGACATCCCAGAGACTGATCAGATACCGTAGTAATTTGGGTTGATCCTGAAGACCTGGTGTGAGGAAGAATTTAAGGAGCCCATAGTTCATCAGAGCATTCAAGCAATTTGGATATGCCATTTCTTGTGTGTCAATGTCCTCATGCTCACATTCCCTTGAATCCACCATTTTTGCGATTTTTTCACTGCAAAAACCATACAATCAAGTCAATAAACATCCCTGGCTAGAAAAATTTGGATCCAATCCAATAAATTAGGCAAAATGTGGAAATTTTATGTTCGCAGTGTCAATAAGACCGTTTTTAAAAACAATAGCACTAAAGGAACGCTTGACAGTGTTAATAACCCCCGATCAGTGCAATTCTATGCCCATAAATCATGTCGACCAAGGGTGAATTTTTTTGCTAAAATCTCCTCAAAAAATCCAAAAAATGGTTAAAATTCGGCGAAGCAAGCATCAAAATGGAGCTAAATGTCTTGGCTCTTACTTGCACTAACGAATTATCGAATGACCTCCCGGATCTCTCGTAATCTGCTCCTAAAAAACTAGGGCACAAATGGGTGAAAAGTTCTTCACACAAGGTAAAATGGTAAAATGGTAAAAAATAATTACTTTTTCCTCCTTTTATTCATTTTTCATGAAATATTAGTGTTTTTAAAGTATTTTTGACCTATTTTTGCCTCAGAAACTGGATAATTCATTTACATTTTGTGTAGCGAAAAGTGATGGATTACTAATGAATCATGGTACTGGAGTCACGTTTAAGCTCTTTTCTTGACTTGCAAAACTCAAATGAAAAGATCACCGAGTATTTTTCCCTTTTTGACTCGTAAAAGAGAATAAAAATGGGGGTTCCACTTTCAAGCTATTTTTTGACTCTTTAAACACAAAAACATTGCCAAGCTCTTATCATTTTGAACTTGTTAAAGGCTATGAAATGCCGTTTGCCCAGTATCTGTTTACCCCTTTTTCAAGCTAGGATAAACTATTTATGAAAAAGGTACTCCTTGACTGAGATGGTCAAGTGGTTCTCTCAAGTATAATTTTCTACCTTTTTAGGCTCAAGAGACACAAATGTAGGAAAAGGGACCATATGGAGTTTTCGTTCTTGCGTATTTTTCAAACTCTCCAAATATGAAAAGTATATTGACTCCCGAGTTACCCCTTTTCAGACTCTTTAAGATATTAAATAACATTGGATGTGTCGCACTGACAGAAACGGGATTCTCCTTCATAGGGCTCATTAAACTTACAAGGTCAAATTTGTTTGAAGGATGAACTTACAATGCAAGCACATGCTATCCCCTTCAAGCTTGTGATAAAAATAATTTGGGTACCTACCATAAATGGTGGGGGAAAATTGGAAATCCTATTAGCCATGTCGGCAACTCACTCTTAAACATGACACTTTCTGCTTCGTGTCGTGTTGGGATATCCTCCTTTTCATAATTGACCTTCCTCGATTGGGCCATTCATTTTTTCCTTCCATTTGATCTCTTCCATGTCATCATGACCATTGATCCTGTGGATCCAAAAGCTACCAAATTCTGGAGTTCTGTCGTCGATATGTTCAAGATTTAATCTTTCTTCAGTTACACTTACTCTTGATTCTTTGTATCATCTGGAATCATTTGCATCCCTTTGTCTCATGTCAATGATGTAGGACACATCACGACCCTCCTTCGACATGGTCACTTCTTGTCGACTTCAGCTCATTATCTAGGAAGCTAGCCGAGAGACTCCCTTCCAGTAAATTAGAGCTTGCATGCCTTAATGGCAAGCTCTTCATAGTCAACGACAAGTTCACATCATTAGCTTTTGATCAAGTGATTTCACGAGTGTTTGACATTAGTTCCTTTATTCACATTCCATGAACTGTGCTGGTAGTACCTTGAGAGCCATTGTCATTATTGGTGGTTTCTCTCATGCTTGCCAGTGGTTCACATCATTCATCGGTAATCAAGCAACTTTCTAGCATGTTTGACTTCAAAACATTCATTCACATGTTAGGATTTGTACTTTGGTTGGGTTTTTTGGAGTGCAATACCCTAGGCTCAGATTACACCAGTCCAAGTTGCGAGGTGACATGACATGATCATGTTGATATACATGTATCTTTCAAATGGATGGTTGTGACCATACCATAAGTTGTTATATGTGATCCTTCTCATTATTGGATGGTTGTGACCATGCCTTGTTTTCGTTATGATACTCTCTATTGGATGGATGTGCCCATGCCTTGGATCCATTTACATGATAACTCTTTGGATGGTTACATCCATACCATGATTCATGTATCATTTGTCAGAGTCTTCAGCGATGTATATGTTTCTATGCTTTCTTGTAGGTTCTCCCATGATGGACTCTGGTTCCCCTCATCCACTTGTAAAGAATTTCACCCCTCACTCTAGTTCAGCCTTCATGATTTAGGGGGCATCTGTTACACAATATTTTGTCACTGTTCCTATACTCCGCCATCCACGATCCTATAGGACATATATAGTGAACCCTACATGCTTTCCCACCATGAAGAATCTCCCAGTACGTCCCTCTTCATGAGCAAAATAATTCCCCTTTGCATCATTTCCCAAAAATCTTCCTTTTACCGTAGTTTAAAAGACCAACGCTACTAACCAGGATCCTCCTTGCATCGATTTGTAGAAATTAAAACTAGCACCAACACCGTACAGAGCGATTGGGCCCTTTTTCAGTCACGTCAATCCTCTTTTGGCAAGTTTTTTAAATATGGAGTCGAAGCTTCCAGGTCTAGAAGCTTTGTAACGAAAGTCTAGTAGATGGTTGGGTTGAATGGAGAAAAGGAAGTCAGTTTGGGTTTTTTCCCCTATTATGATGGAACAAATCCAAGAGATAAGGCCTTCTCCCATGATAAGAGGAACCATGCCTCGTCCATCCAAGCTATATAAACCACTCTTTTCCCAAGCTAAACCTTTTTTTTGAGTGAGTTTGAATGACCAGCAAGACATCTATATCTTGTAGCATTCTAGTGTATGTTTGAGGGAGAATAGTGAGTTTGGTTTGGTTTGAGACTAAAGGGAAGAGGCCTTAAAATTCCATTGCTGGGGCTATCCATGAGATGCTAGCAGAAGTGTGGGAACCTGGATATGTCAGAGGAGACCAACAACATCAAGGCATTGGTTGTAATCTCTTTTTGAATTTATATGAATACAACTATTGATTGATTTCCTACATGACGTGTTCTCTTACATATTTATGGCTTAATGTTCCTTGACCTGTTAAGTAGGTTGAATACAATATTGTATGCTATCATGTTTGTTGTTGTTGTTTGTTTTCTTGTTTCAGGTATTTGAAGGAGGGAAATATAAGATAGTTGGAGTAAGGAAGCATGATCATCACCAAGCAGAATAACATTCTAAGAGGTAGGCCCTCTTATTTGGTTCTAGCTTAAGGATATTTTCCATAGATTGTTTGTTTGTGGCTAGACCTACTCCCTCGAGCTAGAGGAATTGTTTCTGTTCGTAGTGAGAATTTACCTGCACCACACATCCTTAGTAGCATGTCGTGCACTGTCAAGCACAATAGCTTTAGCTATTTCATAGATTCTTGTCAACCTGTGCATGTAATTTTTTTCCACCCCTTCGCAGGCTGCTTTGTGGAGGGGAACCAACCTTCCCTCCATAAATTGGGCAAATCGAGTTGGACACCTAGTTGGGCTCCAGAATTGCGCAATTCTTCCTGAGAGTCTTCCTCTGAAAAATTGCACAGTTCATTCCAAGACAGCTACTTAGCCCAAAAATTGTGCAATTTTGGGTAGCAATCACCTACTCCAAGAAATTGCATAATCCCTCTAGGACAGCCAGCCCAGTAGCTAGCAAAAATTGCACAAGTCCACCTGGGGCAGCTTGCTGGGCTCAGAAATTGCACAATATAGTTAGAGAGGCTTCCTTGAGAAAATAGCGAGATCTAACCCAAGACAGTTGCTCAACTCAGAAATTGCGAAATGTGGTCAAGAAAGCTTCCTTGAGAAAATTTTGAAGTCTCAACTAGAATAGCTGCTCAACCCAGAAATTGTGCAATCCTGGGAGATAGTCACCTTTTCCTCTCAGAAATTGTGCAATCCCTCTGGGACAACCATCTCTCCTCAACCTAGAAATTGTGTATATTTTCACCCCAGGCTTGCAGATTGATGCATGTTCCTTCAAGTTGACTCGTTCCCTCCAGGACTGAGAAAAAATGATTTTCATGCATGGATTGCTTCTCCCAAGGTAGCATGCAAAGGCATTCCTTGATTCAGGAATCTATTTTTAGCAGCTGGAGGTTAAATGCAAGGATCATTTTCGAAACCTCCCGCCAAGTGTCGCTTTTCCTAGATTTGTTGCATGTGCATCACAACCTTGATTTTATCAAAACTCATCAACCAAACATTTCAAAGCTCATTCCTCACATTGACCTTGTAGCTCTGACATCCCACATTGCATTTAGAAGGCATCAACACATTCAGCTCTGTTGTTTCAGGGTAAGCCCGCTTTTCATGTCTCACACTGCATTTCTGTTGTTTTTTTCATTTCTCTTCATGTGAGTGTTGTCTACTTGATTTTAGTGAGTGCTTGTTGTCATTTTGATGCATGCTAGCTTGTAGAAGCATCGTTTCATTTTTCGTTCACATCTCACTGTTTGCGCATGCATGACACTATTTTTGCATGAACGATCATTGTTGCGGTTGTAGAGCTATAACTAGGGTCTCTCACACCTCTAATTATTCCACATTAATAGATCAATCCGGGAACGTTTTTTTATTGTAAAGAGTAACTCAATTCAAGGCTATTTGTCTGAGTAATGCTTAGTAGTATAGTGTTCAGAAGATACAAAAGAAAACAGATGCTAAGTTTTAACTGAACTAATCCAAAATATAGAATCACACAAGACAGTTGATCAGTCAAGGTTACGGAAGCAATAACCCATCCCTCTAGAAACTGATAAGAAGGAAATTAGAGCATGGACTTATAGGTCTAGGAGCTAGGCAACGTCTTGCTGAGGCTCACTACAACCTTAGACCTTCTCTCACACCAAAAAAACGAAGGTAGGTAAATAAAACGACAAAAGGTAAAATGGAACAAAAAAATGGAAATGGAACAAAAATAAATGGAACAACGGTAAAATGGAACAGCAGTAAAATGGAACAACAGTAAAATAGAACAACAGTAAAATGGAACAACAATCGAAAGAACTGAATCTCGCGAGTTAAAACCAACTGATTCACACTCTGATTTTCTCTTCAAGCAAACTAGATAAGATATACTTTATGAAAAAACATTCCTTGATGAATTATGGAATAGCAAGCATCAACCATATATACATGTTCTATACTAATATAGTAATCTGAGAATGATGGATGATATAACTATGTTTCCAAACAGAGTAACATTACTTTCATGTCCCAACAAGTATTATTTCACATGGATCCAGTGACAGTAACATTCATACCGACACTTTGTTAAAGAAATAGCTGATTAAAGACGCAATTCAACTCTGAATAGATCCAATTATACAGTGCAGAGTCATTACATGGAGAAATCATTCATATATTGATCAGAACAGAGCATAGCATATCATATAAAAGATGTATCAGATTACTGAGCAATGAATATAAACAAACCACACCTAAATCACAGTATAATGATACAAAAGCAAGTGTCCTTCGGAGCCGGGCCCTTAGCTGCCAATGGTACACTGCCTTAGATTACTCTAGACGCAGAGACGAAATGAACACCAAGTCTTTTATATTAATGCATCAACAAATGTATAATCAAAACCAGGTCTCAGTGAGACTCGATGATCAAAGTTTTGTTCTGAAACTTAAAATTATAAAAAATAGTAGTCTCCTTTCTCAATGACGTTGTTCCTTTATATAAAAGTAACGACGGAGGTATCTAGATAACAAAGATAAGTAAAGCAGCGATCCCTCAGGATCGAAGATCCTGAGGGATTCTCCAATCGGTTAATACTTCACTTTTCTTTCTCGCGTTCGCCGACCCGGTATCCCTCCTTCCTTTCCTGGGCTATCCAGCTTTGATTTACTCAATCTTGTTCACATCTGGTTCCCCTCTGGAGGGACATCAGTTATTCTTCCTCTGCTTCTCGCTTTTGGATAGCAACTCCTTGCTTCCACGTCTTCCTTCATAGAAAAACGACAATTATTAGTAATTGAGCTTCCTTTTTCAATTCTTGCACATTTTATTAAAATCCTTTATCTCTTTTGAATTTATAAGGCAGAAAAGGTTACAAATATTATTGAAAAGCCACTAAATTACTTGTCAAAAGCATACCTTCCAAGTGCTCCACACACCCCCCTGCTTACCCTGTTTCATTCCCTCATGAAAACATTATAGTTGACATGCAAGGCGGTGAGAGAATAGGCTGGAGAGGGGATCTCGTGAGGAGGCCGACAACCGTGATGAGCAACTAGATTATCAAAGAACTGATCTATTTGATCTGCAGGCATCTGATACAAGGCCTGATATCCGGGTGCAGGGTGCCAAATAATTGGACTGCGAAATCGATACCCCAACCAGGATGGCCCTGCTTGCAGAATCCGTTCCCCATAAAGGTTCAATTGGCTGGCAGCCAGCTCAAAATTCTCGTATTTGAATGGTTCCCTGAGCTGGATATTTGGGCTAGAGGTCCGGTATCAAAATTTTGCAGCATTGATGGCAAGGTCTTTAATAGTCAGGAAATATTCCAGACTATGTCGGATCAAGCCTTCGTGCATGGGTCCTAATATCTTGATGACACCCGGGATCCTCATAAGGCTCCTATGCTCTCTCCATAGCGTCACTGGGTCTCTAGGTTCGCCTCGTACCCATAAGTCTAGGCTATTCTCCTGTCTCTGAAAGGTGTTATAAGCTTTGAGCCATTTCAGCTGATTAACCCCAAATGAGATAAAGGCTTGGAATTGTATATCGCCAACAAAAGGGCCACGATTTAAATCAGTTTCCTGGTCTAGCACGAGGTTTTGCAAGTAAAACTCGCACAATAACCTTTGAACCTTAATTCTGTAATGCTTGCAACAATCTATAAAATCATTAACAATGTTGATGTGGATAGGTGCACCTGCCCTAACGACTTTTATTTTCAATCGCAAATATCGTTCAAGCAAAAATAAAGCATAATTTTTAGCAGGGGCCTGATCCATATTTAAACAGGAACGCAATAAAATACAGATATAACCATATACACAAAGATGCAGCGGAAATAATACTTCATTTCATTAATGGAAAATACTGAAATATGCTTACAACCGGAAATAGAAATAAACCAGCTAGGGCGATGGTAGCTTATCTCTGAGAAGAGATGTGTGGCTACATGCCTCTCAACTATGTTACAATGAGGCTCGAAGGCCTATTTATTGTCGAGAAACAAGGGAAAAACCCTTCACATTCCAAAACCTAACCTTGGAAGATGAAACGCCAAATTGTGGGCCCCGTTTTTGGGTAAGTTGGTACATCAACTTCCTGGGGTCGCGAATTGGTCATCTTATCTCCGTTTGACGTGCATGATATCCCATTGGAAAGATCTCTCCGAGGACTACGACGAAAAAGATGATTTTTAGACAGAAAATTCGCTGGCGGTAGATTTCCCAAAAAACTGCTAAAAATAGTAAATTGTGCTATAATTAAGGAAACTGAAAGAACTGAAAGAAGCACTAGAGGGGATCCACGTGGAATTAGTGGGTGGCCACCAATATCCACCTAGATCAGGGCCCTACAAGTCAAAACGTCATTATACAAGGAACACACAGTGTCCATCTACTTAACAACACTATCTAATCGACGAGTTACCTTAGCAACCTTTTCTTGTTCCTTTTGCCATCCTTCGAAGGCCTGGCTCTCGGACTGACTAATATCCCGAAGCTGCTGTTGTAGCTCTTCGTATTTCTCCCGGGGGACTGTTTGTTCTCTCAGCTGCTCAGCTTCTTGCTGAGCTTCCTTCATCATTTTGTGCAAGGTCCTTGTTTTTGGATCCTTTTTCCATAAAGCCGTAGAGGCTGGGAGTTTAACCTGGACCTTTCTATTGCATTACTTAGAGTTTAGGACCCGAATTACCCCTGAGGGTGGTGCTTTTGTTTGGGCCTCTTTGCTTTGTGTTTCTTTCTTAAGGCGAATAAAGGGTTGCTGTGGTCCTCCTACCATCGGAGCCTATTGATGTTCCATTGGAATGTCCATCCGTTCTTCAGGGTTAGATGGAACAATAGTCTGTCCCTCCACGATATTTGGAACAACAGTTTGTTCTTCAATGTCACTTGGAACAACAACATTTTCCTCGTTGTCATTTGGAATAGCAGACTGTTCCTCGGCAGTAGGTCTCCTAATGGGGTTTCGACCAACAAAACGGGTATAGGTCTGTTGCCTTCTTGTCCTCCGGGTTTTTACTGCAGTGGCCCTCCTCCTTTTCCTTGTAGTCCTTTGTATCCTCAAGTTGGCTTTCAAAATTCAAATTTGTTGTCGGAGCCTGGCTATAGAGCCCAGCAACCTCTGTTGTTTCTTCCTTAATTTCTTAATTTCCTTTGCCTCAGCAGAGGGTTTGGTCCTTAAGTTTGCTCCTTCTTCGTCTGGGATATCTTCCGGCGTCTTGGGGACAGATTGTCCCTGATTAGTGTCCTCCATTTCATCATCATAACCAGGGAAGTTTTCTTCTCCTACCTTTTCTTCATGTGCTTTCTCGGGTATATCTTCCTCCGTGGGTCCGTCAGGGATGCCTACTGTACTGGAGGGCTGACCATATTCCCCCATATTGGCTAGGACTGCTGCCAATTCCTCCTCACCCACAGGGTCCTGCAACGGGCTACCCCCTGGCTGTACTACTTCTTCTTCTTGATTGACCTGCTCGGTAGCTATCTCTGCCTCAGAGTGCTTATCTCTTTCCTCAATACCTCCTCCAGGCTGGTCAGCCTTCGCCCCTGATTGCTCAGCATTTTCTTTGGAGGGCCCTCCTTCTGGTTCTGGAGGTTCGTCCGCAATTTCAATTGGCTGGGCAGTGGTTCCCTGAATATTTTCCAGCCTTCCTCGTATTCGGGCCAACCGGGCTGATTTCCTTGGTCTCTCAGGCTATTCGGGTGTGCCAACAAATTCTCTGGCTTCCTTTGGTCGTTCTGGCGTACTGGAGGATTGTTTCCGTTTCGGAGCAGCCTATCTTTCTGTTGTTGATTCTTTACGTTTCTCTGATTGTTCCGACGTGCTGGAGGAGTGTTTAGGTTTTGGGGGTGGTGCGGCCAATCCCCCCTCGACTATTGCGATCAGTTCCTCCCAAGTTCTTTGTTGGTGAGTGAGATTGTGGCTCACTATCAATCGAATCAGTCGATGGTTGATAACGACTGCGTCTATGTTCTGTGCCTTTTTCAGGCTTCAGGCCGCGTCATGTAATAATGAATTTAAAAGTGCAGGGAGATTTACAGAACATTTTCCTTTTAAAACAGCTAAAAGTTTTAGGTGACGAGGTCTTACCACGTCTTTCCTCCCTTCGCAGGTGATATAGCTCTGCACTATCTTTGCTAGCTCAGTCCAGGGTTCCCCTAGCGTTGCCGACAGAACTCCTTTCCCTTTGATTGTAAAGCTCTGGACTTCGTCCTAGAAAATTTCCATAGCCTTTTGTAATATTTCCTTTTTTAGCGTCCATATGGGTCCGGCAGCTAGTAGTCTCGAGACTTCTGCGATGATATCCTCCGTGAACGCTATCCGCTTTCCTCCTACTATGGAGTAATTTTCCTGCAAATTTTGCAGGAATTCCAACGCCACTGCTTCATTTGATTCTCATAGGCGGCTGAAATAATTCAACCACCCTGCGTTTTCCAGGATTTTGCGGGCAGCAGCGGAGACTGTCAACTCGTGAGGTTCGCTTCGGACCATCTTTCCCCCCATGATTCTACTCAGAATTCTTAATGGAACAGTAGCTGCTTGCGGTGTTTGAGACGCAGAGAGGATGATCGTCACCAAATTTCAGAAAAGAACACAGAGCATGCAAGAAAAAAGGATCGTGGACGGCAATTTCCGTAAAATGGAATTATCATACCGTTAAACCATGCCATACCTTCATACATTATCTCACCCGAATGGTGTGCAACCACGTACTCCATGGAGTAATGAGGTTACCTCTCCCCCGCGATCTGATAGGCTATCCCCAGCCGTCAAAGAGAAGAGCAGCAGCCAGTCGGAAGTCAAGTCATTAAGAAATAGCATATGAAATTATGCCATGTTTTAGAAAAACCACGAAATGCCGAAATCGAGGAAAAAAGGTAGATCGTGTTTTACATAAGAGCCTGTGTGATATAATGAGAGGCCAGGGGATGGGACATCTATCAAGCATACGAAATCTCCAGTGGTCATTGTCAGTTCCATTGCCATGATTGGTGGTAATGAATATTCATGCGATATATACATCGGGGTGTGACATATGATCTATTCAAAGGATATAAGAGACAAAAAATATTGATATCATACCTGTTGGTGTAACCATTACGACTTCGATGCCATTAACAGAGCTCTGCTGCCAACAGGTGTTCATAACCTTGGCAGAGTTGTTTATTTCACCCTCCAAAACCATGATCCTTTGTGTGTATTCTGAAGAGTGCTTTGTCAAAATGCAGGCCATTATGCTGGCTTGGTAACCAGATAGCCATAATGCCATTCACAAGGTAGGCGTGAAACGTGGACAGGCCGGCTCATGATGAGACCCCCTGTTCCAAGGTTTGTTTATTTAATATACCTTCGGACCATATCCCTGGTGTGGTGGCCATAATGGGAATTCCACTTCGCTTCCATCCCTATGATCATGGTAGGTTGGCTCTCGATGAGACCCCCTATCCTACATTTGACAATTTTCATATTTTCTTTTTGCAGAGCACATTTTTTGTTTATTTACACATAAGGGTGGTTCCGCACTCCTTAAGAGCGGGGAATGGTGGAAGAAGTCTTATCATCCCAACAGACAGATATAAATCCTTTGTTCTTACTCCTAAGTAATAATCAAAAGAGATTTTTGGGGAAATCGTCATGATAAAGATCATCAACTAGGGTGCCGGTAATAAGACAATGACAGTGAAGATGAAAAGTTAATGTCCCTCCTATTGTCCTCTTATCAATATTAGGCTTTATAGTAATGGCGATTTATGATCTGCTGACTTCGGCATATCATGGTTTATGTTCATCGCATGAGTCCATTGTTGTATCTAAAAGACTGAGGAGAACATGGGCGCAAAGCATCCTTAATAAGAGCAAAAACATGCCAATGGTATTCCTCAGAGAAGAATCCATGCAGATAAATTCGTAGGTTGCCATTTCTTTGAAAGGAACAACAGAAAATCGCGAATGTTGTTCCTTCTGAGAAAGGAACAATAGAGACACTCAAATGATGTTCCTTTTGAAAAGGAACAGCAGACACACTCAAGTGTTGTTCCTTTTGAAAAGGAACAGCAAAAACACACAAGTGTTGTTCCTTTTGAAAAGGAACAACAAAATCACACAAGTGTTGTTCCTTTTTGCAAAGGAACAACAAAATACTCACAAGTGTTGTTCCTTACTGCAAAGGAACAACAAAATCACACTAGTGTTGTTCCTTTTGAAAAGGAAAAACAGAAACATGCCAGTGTTGTTCCTTTTGAAAAGGAACAGCAGAAACTCACACGTGTTGTTCCTTTTGAAAAGGAACAGCAGAAACACACAAGTGTTGTTCCTTTTGAAAAGGAACAGCAGAAACACACCAGTGCTATTCCTTTTGAAAAGGAACAGCAAAAACACTTAGAAAAAAGAAAATCAAGAAAAACATATATACAAGATGTTATGTACAAGTTATGAAAAAAATGAATTCCTTAAATTATAGGTGAGGAAGATTTCGCTTCCTCTCCTAAAATTTCCATATCAGTGTCTTGTCGTAGCTGCTGACAAAAGGATTCCCGAGTGAGTGGGTTTTGATAGAGACGAACTCGGTGGCCATTTACTTTGAATGCATATCCAGAACCATCAATTGTGATCAGAGTAAGGGTCCCATTGTCATGTACTTTCTGGATTTCATATGGTCCTAACCATCGAGTTTGGAGTTTCCCCGGGAAGTCCTGAAACTGAGAGTCATATAACAGAGCCCAATCTCCTTTGTGAAAGACTTTGTTCTTGATAACTGCATCATGCCATTTAGCTCGCTGCTGTTGAATCAATGTTGTATTTTGTAATGCAGAGAGCCTGATTTCATCCAATTCATTAATCTGTTGTAATCGATTGATTTGTGCCTCACTCAAATCTAGGCCGACTTCCTGTGCAGTTCGTAGCATTTGGATTTCGAATTCTATGGGGAAGATAGGTTTTTTTCCAAACACTAATTGATAAGGTGAATAGCCTGTGGTACTTCTCCATGTGGTTCTATAGGCCCACAATGCCTCAGGTAATCGGGCGGCCCAATCACGCCTATGCGATGCAATAGTTTTTGTTAAAATTGATTCTATTACCTTATTACTACTTTCTACTTACCCATTTGCCTGCAGATGGTATGGGGTAGTAATCTTATGTTGGACATGATAATTGTTAAGTGTTGCAGCTAATTTATTTCCAACAAATTGTGGTCCACCATCTGTAATTAGTTATCTTGGAAGTCCATAACGTACAAACAAATGGAACAAGAATTGTATTACAGAGTCTTTTGTATCCTTAGGCAATGATTCGGCCTCGACCCATTTAGTAACATAGTCTGTCGCCACCAGAATGTATGTCCTCTGATTTGATGATGGATTAATGGGCCCGACGAAGTCAAGAGCCCATCGTTCAAATGGCTCAATGACCAATTGTGGTCTCATAGGCATTTCGTCGGCTTGTCCAGGTCGTCCTGCTCGCTAGAAACTGTCACAGGCTTGTGCAATTTTTTTCGCATCTTTGAAAATTGTAAGCCAATAGTATCCCATCTGCAATACTTTATGTGTTGTTCTCTTTTCAGAAAAGTGTCCCCCGCATGGTCCGTCATGGAAATCTTTTAAAATGTCGAAGATTTCATCTTCTCGAGTACATCTCCCAATTTTCATATCTGCCCCTGTGTGGAACAAATAGCCCCCAATCCACGAAAATCGAGTGCTCTTCTGAACAATCTGCTTACGTTCCTGAGGGGTTAAGTGTTTTGGTAGCTTACCTACTGCAAGGTAATTGGCAACATCAGCATACCAGGGTGTTCAAACAGCAACAGCAAACAGGTGCTCATCAGGGAATTGATCTTCCACTGCTGCTGTTTCAATTGATTTTGGTATTCGTGAGAGAAAATCGGCTACAGGGTTCTCCTTACCAGGTTGATCCTTGATTGTGATATCGAACTCCTGCAATAAGATCAACCATCTAGTTATTCTAGCATTTGTAACAGGTTTATTTGCCAAATATTTGATAGAAGAATGATCTGTATATAACACAGCGGGATAGCCTGTGATATAATGTCTAAACTTGTTAACAGCATGTATTACAGCCATGGATTCTTTTTCAGTGACAGTATAATTTAATTCGGCAGAGGATAAATTTTTGCTGATATAGTAGATAGCATATGGTTTTTTATCCTCTTCTTGCCCCAGGACTGCACCAATTGCTGTATCCGAGGCATCAGATGAGATTTGGAATGGTAAATTCCAATTTGGTCCTTGAAGGACTAGGGATATTGATACAAGCTTCTTTAATTCCTTAAAAGCATGGTCGCATTTTTCTGTCCACAAGAAATCAACATTACTAGTTAGAGCATATAGAGGTGCAGCAATATGTGAGTAATGTTCTATAAATCGTCTATAATACCCAGAAAACCCAAGGAAACTACGTACCTCTGTTTGAGTAGTGGGGGTGGGGATAAGCAAAAGTATTTGGATTTTGGCCGGGTCTACCTAGATGCCAACTGCTGAAACATAGTGTCCTATAATGAGCCCTTCTGTCATCATCATATAACATTTTTCGTGGCTTAGACAAAGCCTGGTAGCGATGCAAGGTTGTAGGACTTTTTCTAGAGTATCTAAAGCTGGATCAAAATCATCTCCATATGGTGTAAAGTCATCCATGTACACCTCAAGTCCATCATTTATTAAATCTGCAAAGATGCTAAGGACAACCCTTTGGAATGTAGTAGGAGCATTACATAAGCCGAAGGGTAGAACTTGATAGGAAAACGTTCCCCAAGGACAAGTAAATGTAGTTTTATCCTGGTCTTCAGGGGCAATTTGGATTTGGTTGTATCCACTGGAGCCATCCAGGAAAGAAAAGAATTTCTTTCCTGCTAAAGTGTCCAATACTTGGTCTATGAATGGGAGAGGGAAGTGATCCTTCTGTGTGGCTTTATTTAACTCCCTATAATCCATGCAAATCCTCCATTTTCTATTTTTCTTGGGTACCACCACCAGGGGAGAGACCCATTTACTATCGGAAATAGGATGGATAAAATTAACATCTAAAAGTTTCTAAAGTTCGGCTTTTACAACCTCTTTTAGATGGGGGTTGAGTCTTCTTTGCGGTTGACGAACAGGTCTTGCATCTTTTTCTATATAGATGTGGTGGGTGCATAATTGAGGATCAATCCCTTTCATATCAGGGTAATCCCACGCAAATGCTCCTTGATATTTTCGTAATAGATGGACGAGCTTTATTTCTTGGTCCGGTGTGAGGTTGGCATTGATATTTAGAATCTTACCTGATTCAATTTCCACTACTTTACTGTTGGCAACAACAGTCACAGGTATTGTTTGGTCATGCACATCTTTCAAAGGATATTCTTCTGGCTCACTATCAAACGCTGCTTCTATCATGAAACACTGTGTGTGATATCTAGATTCAGTTTGACTAATGAAATTATTGATGGCATCATCTTCTGTTTGGTCTTTAAAATCTAAAGCCTTCTGTACAGTCAATGGGGATCTGATATTGTTAGTAAGGTATGACACAGGATGCTGGTTAGTTTTGATCATTGGAAGGCTTAGCTGTGTTGGAGGATATAGAACTAGATTTTTAACGTCTGGTCCTCTAGTTATGGTCATGTTTCCCTGCCGACAACCAATGTAAGCATTGGCAGTAGCAAGCTAAGGTCTTCCTAGAATTAGGGGATGTCCATCCAGTCGGGTTTTTGGATTAATTATCAGGAAATCGGTTGGATATTCCCAGGAATCTACAGAGACCATGACATCGTATAGAGTACCTTCCGGTCGAACTACAAATCGGTCTGCCAATTCTAGCAAAGTAGAGGTAGGTTCTACTGATGTAATGCCAAGGTTTTGGCAGGTAGAGGTTGTCAAAATATTGATTGCAGCTCCTAGATCAACTAAAGCATTAGTCAGGGTCTGACCATAGATTTTCACAGTTACAATTGGATTTCCGGGATCTTCATATTTAATGGGTGTCTCTTTTCCTGATAACAAGTCAGATAAAGTACCGACTACTTGGACTCTTGGGTTAGTGGTTGTATTCCTCCTTGATTTTTTTATGCACAATTCTTTTATAGTTTTTGTGTATATGGGAATGTCTTGAATGGCTTGTAGGAATGGAATTCTTATGTACAGGTTTTGTAACTCCCCCAGAATGTCAAAGTCTTGATATTGCATCGGTCATGGTATGACTAATCGTTCCGGGAAGGGAGGGGAGGATGTACTTGCTTGATGATGGGTTTGTTCTTTATTTACACCCTCTTGTTGTGACGGTTGTTCTATTGGTAACTGATCTTCAATGTGAACTGTTTTGTCTCCCTCTGTTTCTATTATACGTCCATATCTTAACTGAAGATCATTGCACTCCCTTAGATCAGGTCCGATTTCTGATGTTTCTATGATTTGGAGGGATTGGACCAGTCTATTATTGGAATTGGGATTGGGTTGGGCTGGGAGTTGCGGTCTCAGATTAGACTGGGGGTTTTGTTGTAAGGCTGGCAGAGTCGGTTGAGGGAGTGGAATAGTTCCTATTGGCTGATATGTCGCTTTTGGCCAGTTTGTCTGCCAGGGTGAACCTTGTGAAGTAGGGGGGTCCATTGTGGAGGATATGAATTATTCTTCCAATATGGTGGGGCGTAGGGAAAATTTGGCCAGCCGAATTGGCTTGTTTGATTCATCCATGGATTTGGAGAAGGAAACAACTGTGATGACCAGTTCGGAAATGGGGGTGGAGATTGATTTTGCCACATACTATATTGCTGAGCATTATACTGCGGAGGCTAGAAAGAAGAAGTTGGGTCCGAAAACATACCAGATTGCCTAGGTTGCCATTGGTGACGCTGGTTAACGAAGTATGATGGCTCTGGGTCTTCTTCCGCTTCCTTATATACTGCCTTCAATCCAGGAAGTGAGGGACAACTCTCAGTAAGGTGATCTTTTGTACAGATAACACATGTTTGAACTATATCCAGTGGACATTCCTTGTGGCTATGTTTTCTTCTACATCGGGGGCAGAAAATTGCCAGATTTTGTTCCGCCTCCATCTGCTTTTGTTTAGCCTGCACAATATCAAGTTGTGTAGTTAATGTCCCCAGAATATCAGTTTTAAATTTTTCTAATAAATTCCCAAGTTCTACACGTATTACTCCTTCTGTTGATATTTTGTTATCTCTGACAAACCGATCATATTCTGTTGGTTTTATCCTTGTGCTGCCTCTTGAACTCCTGATGCATAAATC
This sequence comes from Pinus taeda, assembly GCA_000404065.3. Taxonomy (NCBI): domain Eukaryota; kingdom Viridiplantae; phylum Streptophyta; class Pinopsida; order Pinales; family Pinaceae; genus Pinus; species Pinus taeda. The sequence continues at coordinate 1,228 of APFE030610851.1, read as the reverse complement.
AATGATGTCAGCAAAATTCTCTTGGTAAATATCCCCTTTTCCCATGATATTCAATGTTTCAATCCACTGTTCTTTCATTCCTCTAATCAATGCAGTTTTCAACACATTATCAGGTAGAGGTAGCGATGCATAGGGGGATCTCTGTAAATTATATTGGAAGCGTTCTACGTATTCCTCTAAAGTTTCATTTGGTCTAGCCGTCATTTGGAAAATTTCATCTTTTAGTTCTCTCGACCTACAGTAATCTTGATATTTCTTGAGGAAAGATTCTTTCATTTGCTCCCAGTTGTTTATGACTCCACCACCTAAACCCATAAACCATCTCAGAGCTACTCCTTTCAAAGTGGAGGGGAACAATTTTAATTTCTGGGGGTCAGTGGTGTAATCGTATCCTCTACATAGCACATCGAATTCAAATAAGAATGCATCGGGGTCCTCTGATGTAAGTCCATGAAATGTCGGGATGTTTTGAAGAGGGATCGCTTTCATGGGTGCATTTGCAGCAGAATCTACTATAGGATATTGCAATGTAGAAGTTTGAGTATTTGGCTGGTTCTACGCCATAGGATCAAATATGTGCCAATAACCTTTCGAAATTTCTAGGAGGGTGTTCCTAGGTTGAGAAGGAACGGCCTTGGCAGGGACTGTTTTAATGACACTCCCCTTATATGGGATTTCTATCTGAGGGAATGGGGTGCCTTCAATATTAACTTTGACCGTGCTCCCCTTATCTGGGCTATTTAACAGTTGGATTATCCTAGAAGGAGACCTTGGTTCTCCTATTTCCCCTGTTTCCCCTTCCCCTTCACAAAGGTTGCTTAAATTCCCTTCCTGCAGTCATTCTGACATAGAATTTTCAATTTCGTGAAAGTCCTGTTCATCAGTCTGACTATGCACCTCAACAAAGGCTCCAGATGGTGATGTTATGGCCTGAAGGGAGCTAGTAGGCTATTTAGAATTAATCTCTCTGAAGCCTACCGACGGCTGAGATTCAGTTTTCTTATAGATTTCGTGTATGAAAGTTGTTCGGCCAAGGGCCACCGGTCCTTTGGCTTTTTCAGGTTTGGCTGGAGGTTTGATATTCTTTTCTAACTTTTTCTGCTTAGTCATGCACTCTAAAAACTACTAAATCCTATTCAACCAGCAATTCTGCTAAGAGAGCGGACGGTGGAGTAGGGCTTTTACATGCTCCGTACGCAGGTTCTTACCTTCCGTTTTTAAGATCCAA
>APFE030610830.1:0-12497 GCA_000404065.3 Pinus taeda | reverse complement strand
AAACTGAGAGAGGTTTCTTTCCCCAATAGGCCAAAGAAGATAAACCTCCTTCACGTTTTACACAGGTTTCATGGTTTTATAGAAATGTCAAAAATACAATTGCCTCGGGAAAATTGATGCATCTCTAAAGTGACCCCAGGAAAATCCAGTTTTATCCTAGCGTAGTTATCCAAATGACTTTATAGATGCATAAAATGATAACTAGACACAACTATCTTTCCAATGAGCTATCATGAGCTCAATTTTGAGTTGCGGAACACCTTCAAACGTTGACTGCAACAACACTCTGCCTTGAGGCAGCCTCATCTGGCACATTTTGATCAGTCTTGGGAGATTTGATTTTTGATAGGCAAAATTAACTCCAAATTGACAAATTCTAGTTGGGTTGGAAATCAGACTCAAATACCTTTCCAACGAGCTATCCTGCACCCAATTTGGACACTAGGAAGGCCTCCAAAAGGGTCCTGCAAAAGGCGCAACGCATATAGCTTTGGGCGTGGCGCTTAGGATTGGGAGCTCCAAATCAAGAATGGTTTGGATTTTTGGATTCAGCATGAAAAATCATGGCTTTTGGTGCTTGGCCAAGAAATTTGGAGCATTTTTGGGGCTTTTTTGGTCATTTGACAAGTTTTTGTGCACAAAACATGTTTTTCTCCCTTTGCATCGCGCCACTGGAGCAACGCTTAGGATTGGGAGCTCCAAATCACAAATGGCTTGTATTTTTGGATTTAGCATGCAAAATCACGACTACTAGTGCTTGGACAAGAAATTTGGGCATGATTTGAGTCTCCAGGAGGCCAAAAACACTCAAACAATGACCTCTCTGCCCCTATTTTGACACATAGGAAGTAGTTTTGGGAGAATGAAGATTTGGAGGGGCAAATGAGCACCAAATTTAGAAATTCCACTTGGGTTGGAAAGTAGACAGGCCAGGATTTCCAAAACGCACACTTGGGCACATTTTAGACTCCAGCATGTGCCTCAAAACAGCCTCCAAAGTGTCGCGGAGCATATAGGGAAAAGGGCCAAATTCACCTCTGTTTCGCGAAATTTCGATTCACGAATTTCTCCAAGTGGGCCCGCTCATCTACATTTCACTTTTTCCAGAAACTAAGGCAAATTTAAAAGTGTTTGGCTTCTATCCAAGTGGCAAATGAAGACAAAAGGTCGCCCAAGCCATTTGTCATTTTTGTAACGTTGCACCTGTATCTAATGGTTGGCTTTCCATCTCCATTTTGTAATGATTTGAGAAACTCCCAAACTCTTGGTCGTTTTATCTCCTCATGGCATGTTCTATTTATTGTATGAAAACTATTTGCAAAGGGTTGGTTCGCTTGTAATTTCTGGGAGACTATGGGAAAGAAACTTTGTTTCTTCATTGTACATTTTGACAGAGGATTAATGAAAGGCAACGGCTCTGTTTCATGAGATTCATGTGGTTGTGAGTGTAGCAAATGTGTCTCTTATGTTTCATATGTATTTTGTTATGTTTCACAGTTCATTTCATATTCATTTCCAGTGAAATTTTCTAAGTTAGATAAGGTAGAATTCATTTTTGTTGCTCTGCCTATGGGAAAATTTCATGTTCAGTGTTCTTCTTCTGTTGAAAAGGATTCATGTACTTATGCCCTTTTCACCCTCCTAAGCAATCTCTCCATTCCACGTTATTTCAAACTAAATTGATAGACTTTCTGCCTGTCTTGCCTCACGAAGTAATCTGTGCCTTTGTATTAAATTCTTTGTTCATTGCTGTTCGTTGATCCCATACCATCCCAGAAACTCAGTCATTCATAAAAAATTGCTTCTTGTATCCATATTTACTTACTACCCTAAAATCAATAATTCACTGTAATTCATCTCAGACCATATCATTTATTTATTCACTGAGCATGACTCGGAGAGAGCCGTCTCCTGTTCTGGTAGGGCTAGCTACCAGACAGAGCATGGTTTGCGGTTACCCTAAGTTTTTCCTTCCTTCAGCCTAAGGCAGATTTAGGTGCTAACATAGTGGTGACTCCATTGGGGAGAAAATGGTTTGCTTGAAGATTGTTTTGCCCCAGTACATCTATCAAGCTCAGATCTGATGGTTAATGGTGAACAACGATCAGACATAAGAAGATGGCTAAAATCATTCACCTGGTGACTCCATTCACTAAAGAATCCAGCAATCGGTGCTTCATGGTGACTCCACTGCAGAGGGATCAATAACTTTGAGATTTCTTAAAATGGAGCGGATTGCAAGAAGATACGCTCAGATAAGATCACATTCCAGGCTTTCCAAATAAAATTCCGAAGGTAGATTGGTCAAGGAATCTGCGTACATTTAAAGATGATGGTAAGAAGGACGCTGCTTTACATCTAGTTAGATTTCACATGCATATTCGCAAGTTGAAAGTTGATTTTCCCGAAGATTGCCTGATGAAGATATTCCTGGCCACTCTGGAAGGTGAGGCCCAATCTCGGTATGAAAATTTGCCCGCTACTTGTATTTACTGATTAAAGGATTTTCATGCCCTATTCATTAAAAGATATAAAGACTCTTATGCATCATTGAATCTATTTCATGACTGTTACAAACATGCTTCTACTTTTATTGAAGGCCTTGAAAAATACTATGAGGATGATAATTTTATGGATGATGAGATCATGGCAGCCCTATATGAAAATCCCTTTCATCGGCATAAAGACGATCATGAAAATTTGAAGCATGATCAATATTGTAGTACGGTGGAAGATGAAAGAATTTTTCATCTTGACAGTCAACAGGAATTACGTGAAATGGATCAGCAGTATGAGGAATATTTATATACAACTTCACTTGAAATTAATGAAGACAATGATTGTTTGAGCAAAAGGAAACAAAAGGTCCTATCTCCTTTGTCTGAAGATGAGATAGATCAACTCTTGCATGGTTATGTTCCAGCTCAAGCTAAAGTGGATTTGCAGCACACACATGGTCAAGAAAGTGTTGGTGAAACTTCTTCATCTTTTGAAATGGATGACAGCTCGGTGAACAACTTTATAGATCAGCAGGTTGAAGAATTCCATATGGCTGAAAGTTATGAGAGAAAAAGTGTCATTTCAGATCTATCCATAGAAGAATACAACATGCAGGGAAGTCTAGTTCTACTTTCAGAATGTGATAACGTTAAGTCAACCCTTTCAGATGTAGATTCAGATTGTGATGACCAAGAAAACCTTGTACTAAGTCCCATGAAAGAGAACTCTGCCGCTGAAAGCATCTGGGATGAAGAGAACAGATTTTTGAATTCAAATGTTCTCATGTCATCAGAACAAAGCCTTCGTGAAGAGGTAATCCAGTCAGTTCGTAAACAACAAGATGAGATCTGCAGTCAAGTAAGTGAAAAGCTTTCTCTAGATGAATATGGTAGATGATATAAATGATTGTGTTGGGTTTCAAGAATCTTTTGAGGTTTCTTTTCTCATGATTGATGAATGCAAAGACAATCTGGCTGTCATATCATATGAACATGACCTACAATATATTCAAACTTCAGCAGACCAGACCATTCAAGATCCCCTTTCAGACTCTTCCTCATATGTCTCATGTTTTGAAATGTTCTTTGAAGAGGAAATCGGCTCATATATTTGTTCAGAATTTTTTGAAGACCAGGAACATACTCTTATCTATGAAGAAAGACCAGAATCAAGAGAAAAAGATACCTTGTTTTTCCAACAAGCAGTCAATATTCATGTTTTTCATGATCTTATGGAAAATCTGTTGCAGTCAGCAGTAAAGGTGATTATTGTAGTATTCAGTGATGAAGTAGATCATGGTCAACTATGTTTTTGGATGCCCCGTTACCAATATCTATTGTTGACCAGAATATCTGATCAGGAGAATTATCAAGGAGGCATATACTTGATTGGTTACATTGGAAGACACATTACAAATGATTGTACATATTGCATTAGTACACAGGTGGCTGTCATCATGATTTGAAACCCTCAAATCTTGATGGACTGCTGCCATTGAAACAAGTTTTGTAAGTTCTTGTTTTAGTTAAGTCAGTCATGAGTCATTTCCTTTTGCATTGAGTCAGTTTTTTCAGTCATGTTGGTTCCATAATTAAGTCGCTTTGAGTCAGGTTTTAGTCAATAAATGAGTCGAAGTCTTGTGTGGTTTGTCAAAATAATGACTCCATAGCCCAATGGACGAAGGCACTGTCTTCTCACCCAAAGATCTGCAGTTCTTGGCACCTCCAAGGAGCTGGAGCTACCATCCCCCATCGGAGCCAATGTTAGTGTCAGTCTTTGCAACCTTCCTCCAATGATCAAACATGCTCTTACAAAGTGAATTTAAGGTGTGAAGGTCAAATTTTGTCATTTCAGTGAGTCTTCAAGCAAAATTTGGTCACTAGGCATTAGGTCTAGGGTTTGATTGTACCCTTGTCAAAGTTTTCCAAATGACATTCCATGTCACCATTCAACTGAGTGTACCATCATTCAAAGGGTTTTCATCATCATTTCAAGTTCCACTGGGACATTTTATACCTTGTTCATGCTTCAGTTGTGCCTAGGCAAGGTTCATTTCCCTCTCCTAGGGTTTTGAAGCTAATTTCTCTTGGATGGTCAAATCATTGGAACAACTTGTATCCTGATATTCATACATCTTCCAATATCCATAATGTACCTTATTAAACACTTCCCATCACTAAAACCCCCTAAATTCCTCATTTTCGCACAAACCCTAGTTTCTTGCTACAACTTGGCAATTTTCTAGGCTAGGTCTGTGTTTTGCCTTTTTGGACCCCTTCCCCTTACTCAATTTCTTAGATTCCACTTTCCCCTACTTTCTAACATACCTCCCCACTTCCCAAATTTTTCTCAAGAATTTAGAAGCCCCCTATCCCCTTCATTTCGCTACATTTCGATAAATCCCTTGTCCCACACATCAGGATAGGTTTCACTCAAGTAATGTTTTTGAGCAATAGAAGATGAATGTGGTAAAACTGAGAGAGGTTTTTGTCCAAAATAGGCCAAGGAAGAAAAACCTCCTTCACTGTTTACACAGGTGTCATGGTTTTATATAAATCTCAAAAATACAATTGCCTCGGGAGAATTAATGCACCTCTAAAGTTACCTTGGGAAAATCCAGTTTTCTCCTAGCTTGGTTAGCCAAATGACTTTCTTGATGAGTAAAATGATAACTAGACGAAAATATATTTCCAGTGAGATATCATGAGCTCACTTGAGAGTTGAGGAACACCTTTAAAAGTTGACTGCAACAACACTCTGCCTTGAGGTAGCCTCATCTGGCACATTTTGACCAGTCTTGGGAGATTTGATTTTTTATAGGGAAAATAAACTCCAAATTGAAACAATCCTATTGATTTGGAAATTAGACTCAAATACCTCTCCAAAAAGCTATCCTTCATCCAATTTGGACATCGGGAAGGCCTCCAAAAGGGTCCTGCAAAAAGGCACAACACATATAGCTTTGGACGCGACACTTACGATTGGGAGCTCCAAATCAAGAATGGTTTGTATTTTTGGATTCAGCCTGAAGAATCATGGCTTTGGGTGCTTTCACAAGAAATTTGGAGTATTTTTGGGGCATTTTTGGTCATCTGACAAGTTTTTGTGCACAAAACAAGGTTTTTCTCCCTGTGCGCCGCGCCACTGGCGCGACGCTTAGGATTGGGAGCTCCAAATCACAAATGACTTGCATTTTTCGATTCAACATGCAAAATCATGACTACTGGTGCTTGGACAAGAAATTTGGGAATGATTTGAGTCTCCAGGAGGCCAAGAACACTCAAAAAATGACCTCTCTGCCCCTATTTTGACACACAGGAAGCAATCTTGGGAGAATGAATATTTGGAGGGGAAAATTAGCACCAAATTGAGACATTCCACTTGGGTTGGAAAGTAGACAGGCTAGGATTTCCAACAAGAACACTTGTGCACATTTTGTACTACTTTAGGTACCTCAAAACAGCCTCCAAAGCGGCGTGACGCATATAGAATTGGGCGCGACGCATATAGGGAAAAGGGCCAAATTCACCTCCGTTTTGCAAAATTTCGATTCGCGACTTTCTCCAAGTGGGCCCGCTCATCTACATTTCATTTTTTCTGACAACTAAGGCAAATCTAAAATATTTTGGCTATATCCAAGAGGCAAAGGAAGGCAAACGGTCACCCAAGCCATTTTTCATTTTTGTAATGCTACACCTGTAGCTAAAGGTTGGCTTTCCATCTCCATTTTGTAATGATTTGAGAAACTCCCCAACTCTTAGTCATTCTATCTCCTCATGGCATGTTATATTTATTGTATGCAAACCATTTGCAAAGGGTTGGTTGGCTTGTAATTTCTGGGATACTGTGGGAAAGAAACTATGTTTCTTCATTGTACATTTTGACAGAGGGTTAATGAAAGGCAACAGCTCTATTTCATGAGATTCATGTGGTTGTGAGTGTAGCAAATGTGTCTCTTATGTTTCACATGTGTTTAGTTTTGTTTCATAGTTCATTTCATATTCATTTACAGTGAAATTTTCTAAGTTAGATAAGGTATAATTCATTTTTATTGCTCTGCCTGTGGGAAAATTTCTTGTTCAATGTTCTTCTTCTGTTGAAAAGGATTCATGTACTTATGCCCTTTTCACCCTCCTAAGCAATCTCTCCATTCTGGGTTATTTCAAACTAAATTTCTAGACTTTCCGTCTGTCTTGCCTCATGAAGTAATCTGTGCCTTTGTATTAAATTCTCTGTTCATTGTTGTTCATTGGTCCCATACCATCCCAGAAACTCAATCATTCATAAAAAATTGCTTCTTGTATCCATATTTACTTACTACCCTAAGATCAATAATTGATTGTAAGTCATCTCAGACCATATCATTTATTTATTCACTGAGCATGACTCAGAGAGAGCCCTCTCCTGTTCTGGTAGGGCTAGCTACCAGACTGAGTGTGGTTTGTGGTTACCCTGAATTTTGCCTTCCTTCAACCTAAGGCAGATTTAGGTGCTAACACAATATACATAAAAAATAGAGGTCCTCATATAATTATCAATAATATGACATTGAAAGAAGCATTCTAAGGAAGAAAGACATGCATAGATCATCTATGAATCTTTGGATGTCCTACATACATTCATATTCCAAAAGACAAGTGAAAAAAGTTAGACTCTACAAGTATAAAAGGTATCTTAATTAGTTATATCCTTTCATTAAAGGCTTATAGAATCTACATCAAATAAGAAAGCCGAATTGAAGTTAGCATGTATGTCATATTTGATAAAAATCATGCCTACAAAAGTTCCAAGGATGTACCTATTGAATCTAATGAAGAAAATGCATCACTATTTGAAGAAAAAGAGCAACATGAGAAGTCACCTATAAATCAAGAAGAATAAGGACCAAGTGAACCTATTCAACCTATTACCTTTCCTAAACCAAATAAGAGACCAACCTAGTTGAGAGCTACACTTGAAGAACCAGAAGGACACAAAGAAGAAAAGGACACATTTAGAGAAAGAAAGGAGTCTAAAAGATACTCATAATATGAAACATACATGAAAATTTTTATTGAATAAAAAACTTGAAGAGTTTTCTCTTGAAGAAGAATGGAAGAAAAAAATGCAAGAAGGATATCAATCTATCATGAAGAATTTGGTTTGGGAAATCCTTCCTAGACCTAGTGATAAATCTTTTGTCACTTCCAAATGGATTTACAAGATCAAACATGTCACTAATGGAATCATAGACAAATACAAAGAAAGAGTTTTTGCAAGAGCTTTTTCTCAAAAGGAAGGAATATAATATGAAGAAACGTTTTCTCCTACTGCGAGGCGTTAGGGTTTTATATGTCATTTTAATTCCCTAAAATTAGAATTTTCAACAAGAGTTCATAATCTTAGAGTTACAAGGAATTATAGTTTAGATCTAAATTTATTATCCTATGCTCACTTAGTACAAATTTAAGTACTAAATGACAAAAGTTTCTTCCCAATTTAAAATCATTACACTAAATTTTCCTGAAGTGAGGAAACAAATTATAATCTTCAAAGTCACACATAATTTAAATTTCTAATCTATATTTTATAACCACGTGACTAATTAAAGATTATTCTTGGAAATAAACTTAACAATAATCATAAACTAAACTCATGATTTGATTTAAACAATATGTTTTACTAAAAAATCTCCAAACATAACTAATTCCCAAGGTCAAGCTAGAAATTGAAAAGTAAACTCAACAATGCTTATCAAACTCAAAATCACTCACACAACTTTCTAGTTCAATAAATCAATTTAAATAGGAAAAATAAAGCAAATGACACACATCTTTCTAATTAGATAAATCATATTCAAAATTAACTAAGGAATGAACCAAGGGGCGCATTGTTTCCTAATTCAATATTTGAAATTGCTTGACAAATAAGGAAATGGTATACTATTCCTACTTAACCTCGCAAAAATTCAAGTATATTGAACATCATCTATAGGGACTCCTTACTAAGATTATAGATCCACGGCTAATCGAGTCATTTCATTCAAATCAAAGGATTCATTCCAAATACTGTAAGAATACATTCATAAAAAAACTAATCTAAACTAAATCCTACTCTTTCAAACCTATTGCTTTTTGAGATCAATAGAGAAACTTACCAATTATAATAAACCCTATATAAATTATTTGAAAACCCAAAATAATTAAAACAAGAATATAGCCAATTATCTATTAAACATAGAACTATGATCTATGGAAGATTGCAAATATCATTCAATTACAGTCCTAGGTATAGAAATTATGGAAATTACAAAAGCAAAATAGAGATTTTAAGTACAGTTTCACTAAATCTAACAAGCACACTTCCTATCTAATTGAAATTGATACAAAACTTGGTTAATTTCTATGGTGGGCCCTTGTGATGACCTAAGACAAGCTAATTTACCTCAATAACTCATAGATTATAAGCACGTGAATCCATGAATATAAAATACGAGATTGATTATATATTAAAGACTTCAATTAAACATAATTCCAAATGTTCAAAATAAAAACAAAATTAGATGGTGTTTTATAGCCATGATTTCCTTTCTACAGTTTCACTCCATATGTAACTTCTCACACTAATGATGGGCCTTCTTAAAGAGTTTAATACCTAAACATAGTTACGACGAAATCGCTTAGAAAAGTAAATGTGTGTGTGATCTAGGCTTAATTGAGCTAAGCCAATTCCAAAGATCACTCATCCATATTGTATCTGCACTATCCAATTGTAGCACTATCTTAAGGTTTAAAGAAGTTATCACCACAACCACAAACAAAATAAATCACCATCAAGATGCCCATCAGTTGACTGGTATCAAATTTGGAGTAGAGTACTGAATAGAGTATGGAACTAAGTAATGAATGGATTTTTGATATGTTCTTGAGATGGATGTTGGGTCACCCATGACTTGTCAACGTATGCAATTTTCTTTCCTTATATTTAATAACCCTATAAATAAATAATTCAATAGTGAGTCAAGAAATATAGACTCATTAGCATCTACTTAGATTAACCAAAGCTATGTAAAAACAATATGTATTGTAATTCTTACCTCCAATTATAAAATAATAGTTTAGGCAATATAGAGTGGTTTCTAGGTGTCAAAAAGGGTAAAATAGGGTAGGCTATAGTGGAAATAGTAGAATAAGGTGTCAAAAAAATAAAAAAAGTAGGGCCCAACATCCCTCTAAGCTAGAGGGAATGCATACCTATTGGCATTATGACACAAGTTTGGCACTACGACACAGGTTTGGCACTATGACACAGGTGTTGTCCTTGATGGCAACTCACTTAGATGACAGATCACACTTCAGGCTCTCAGAATGAAGGAAAAAGAGATATACACAGTTTCCTCTTAACCAAGCCACATATACATGCGGGATCACCGATCAAAAGGTGCGTATGCGTATGCATGCACTTTCATGCAAGGAAAAGCGCGTACATGTGGGAAAACTTGTTTATTAGTCCATGGTATTTAGTCCCTGGTATTTCGACCTATGGCTTTGGACCATGGTATCGCGTCCAAAGTGTTGAAGCCAGGTATTGGGTCCCAAGTATTGGTTCTAAGTGGTTTTAGACCATGGTATTGAGTAAGGCCTAAGACTATAAAATGGGAAGGAGCTCATTAGGAAAGGGCACTCACTCAAGGATTCAATATCTTATGAAGAGCAAGATCTAGAATACTGGTCATTGGGTTATGATGCATAGCTGGATCTGAATCAAGGAGGAACCTAAGCATTATAAGAAGGATAAGTTCTATTGATGGGTCAAGATCTCAAGGCTTGAAGAGAAGTATCTTTGTGTGATTTTAATCTATTATATTTGGCGCATGACTTGATCTGTAAATATGATAATTTGGATATAACTAATGTCTGAATAATTGAAAAGGGTAAATTATCTTTTATAGATCTGTACGCAGGTTCGGCGCAACAAAGGCACATATACACGCTAGTTCGGTAATTCAAAACAACGTATATGCTGGTTTGCCTTAATACAAAAGCATATGCACACAGGTTCTTCATCTTGAAGTAGCGTATGTCTCATAAAATATGTTTTAGCTACTTCTATTTATTGTTGCAGTATTCTGGGTTCAGGATTGGTGTCTGGTTACTGTTACTGTATTCTGGTTACAACATTCATAGAAGTGATTGATTGATTTAGTTTTGGTTGGTGCAAAGGGGATTGGTTGATGTAGATATATTTCATGTTTGATTGATGTTACTTATGGATCCAATCTGAAAATTTATGAAACATGATCCCTGAAAGAAAGGAGAAGGTTGTAGTCTTCTATAGGTCAGCACCTACATACTAGTACATCAGCTAGTACAAGAGCTAAGGGGGTTGTATCTCCCTTCCAAGAGAAGCTAGAGAATGAAAGAAGGTTGTAGCCTTCTATAGGTAGAAGCCTGCATACTAGTCTAAGACTGCACCAGTATACAAATCTTGTAAAAATAAGTTTCTAATTAAAAAGAAGATAGAGACGAATTGCAGTTGGTGGTTTTCACCCACATTGGGTTTCCACCTTATATATTTTGTTCATATGTATGATGATCTATTCTGTTTACTACACCTATTTATTGTCCTTATGGTTAATGAAGTTCAGATGCACTGATTAAAGATCAAATAGATTAACTAAATCTTAAGTTTACTGAATATACGCTACTTGTTGTAGACATAGTTGCATGTATATGTTGGTTTCCATATCTGAAGTAGTGGATATCTAAGTTTGAAAATGAAAAATTACTTGACTTGATAATACTGATTCATTCCCCCCTCTCTATATTATTTCCAACAATACCCCCATGCAACCGTCCTACTCAAAATTGACCAATCATCAAAATTGGACCACCACTGTTTTCAGATTCCCGTCGCACTAACTAAAACTTATAAACCATGATTTGTCTGCATTTACTGTCACCGAAATCTTCAAGCTTGTTCATGAAAACTAAGACTTTTGATGTAATTTAGTTTCCTCACCTTCCAACTAAGAAGTCATTTGTTTTTTAGGACTAGTGCATCATTCTTGGATACTAAAACTAGATTTTTATTTGTATACATCTCAGTTTCCTTTCGAACATGGCGAAGCAAGGTTTGTACTTATCATACCATTCTCTAAGTTTCATATTTTTCTTTTGCATCTTGTTAACTTGCAGTTGCATGTCTGTTTGATTATGACTAGAAGTGCCCCCCAAAAGCAAGGTTTTCTCCTGCAAACTACTCCCCTTATGGCTTGACTTCATATGATTCTGGCTTACCATAGTTTTAACTACTTGTTTCCCCACTATTGGTTCTCTTTCATACCTGTCATTCAGTTGTGAATGATTTAAAAGATCCTAAAAATTGTCAACTGACCCTTCTTCTTCGGGCGAAATGTTTTCAATTTTCTCTGTTTCTTTATTAGGTCCCTATACTACTGGTGTAAACCCTTATTGCCATTAGTGCAACCCCCTTATTGTATTATTGTGCCCATATAGTCCCCATGTTGTTATTACTGTGCCCCATAGAACCCAACTATTTTTATTGTTGTGCCCCTACAATATTATTGTTATGTAGGCTCTAATTGTATTGGGATCCCTTATACTCCTATATATAGAGAGGAGGTCTTGTCATTTGTATCATCCAAGAACTTTTCATTTGTGTAATGTAAAGGAGTTTTCTAGGGGTGATTTTAGGGGCAAATGTTCGCCCTTTGGCGAAATTAAGGGGTTTTAAATTTTTAGTGGGCGAATATTTTGTATCATAGTACATTTTTACAAATCACCTCAAATAGCCCACCTTATTTTAAGGGAGAGGGTAAAAAAGGTAAATTTAGCCCTTGAAATTAGGAGTTACAACCTTCCATTCGCCCATTTTCAAGAATAGGTTTTATTTAAGTGAATCCATTGGCCCATTTTCAAGATAGGTTTTATTTAAGTGAATCCTATGGGTCAAATACCATATTTATAAAAGAGGTATGGTAAATTAATAAAAATATA
>APFE030610820.1:0-18427 GCA_000404065.3 Pinus taeda | reverse complement strand
TAGACTAGAGATGAGTTGGGTGAATTAGTTATTAATTAATTCACAAGTTATTAACTCATAATACAACTAATGAATACATCAGTTAACTTAGTTGCATGTCAGTGCATGTTCAGTTCAACAGGAACAGGTGGTAGAGAATCAGATTGCTATCAGTTGTGACTATAGTTGTGCATCAGATCTTGCACAATCAAGGGATTGAGTATGCCAATGAGTTTGCCCACGTATTTTCCCACATTGTAGCTTGTGCTCACATGATTTAGCCAAGTAAATATGTGGTTGCCTTGGAATTATCATCAGTTCTTGAGCAGGTATTGAGCAGCGGAGGCAGGCAAGCAGCGAAGGAGATTTGAGCCAGTGATTGATTCAGATCTGAGCTGTATTGTGTGTAACAGAGTGGAGATACTTGTGAGAAGTATTATGCTGTGTAATGTTACATGACTCAATCATTAATATACAGATAGTTGGGGTTTTTAGCGAGATGCTTTCCCCGGGATACATACTGTGTTAATGTGTGAATGCTCTTGATGTGTTATTGTTATTGATGCTGCTATATTGATGATCAACGTAGAGGAGCTTATGTATTGTGTATGTTTTCCGCAATAGTACATGATCAGGATAATCTCTGTTGAATATGTGTTAAATTATTCAAAATTTCTACAGAGAGTTTCATGGATTTTATGGTGTCTGTCAACCAAAGGGATGTGGTGCAATGGGAAGATAAATCAGAGGATTGACAGGTTCTTCTGGTCCTTTGTCCTTTAGAGGAATATTTGGATAAAGCTAAGGACAAGAGTGGAAATTGGATTTGAGGTTTCAATACACAGAGATGAGTCAAGTTTTGGGGGCAAGAATAGAGGCAATAGACTGAAAACAAGTAAGCAGACATTGTCGCTGGCGGGTGAAAACGTCGGAGTTTAGCCCAATAAACCTGTAACAAAGCAATAACAGTAACAATGCATGAATTTAATAACTTGCTAATGAGTGAAAGGGAGGTTTATTATAACAGTGTGGTTTTTCCATTGAACATAGCATGGGTCCATTGGATTAACAGCTAAACCATTTAATGCTTAACGACTTAATTTTGGAGGGAGAATATGTAATTGGTGGAGTTAATAGGAAAATGATGTGGCGAAAGGTGAGTGGCAGGAGTGCAACGGGTAGGAGAGCGATATTGGGAGGCAGAAAAACAATTTTTTTTTTGGGGGGAGGGGGGAAGCGTTTATCAGTTTTTCCCAAGGGGGGTATGAAAAGCTATGGTGTTGACACATAGGGGTGGGCGTGGTTTCAAATACCACCCATTTCGGACCCCCGCCCCCAATGATAAAGTTTGGATGGTGATGGGGGGCCAAAATGCTATGTGGGCAGTTGGATCTTGGGAGATGGACAAAGATGAGGTGAGAGGTGGCGGAGAGTTAGTGTGAGGTGATAGGTTGTTCGGTGGGGTCGGGAAAATAATTTAATGAATGGTGGGGAATATTTGCAATGTATGAGGGGGGTAATAAACCTAGGAATAGGGGATTGATACACCAAAATTGTAGTGTCCCTTATTGGTGAGATAGATTTGATGACACTTAGAGAGGGTGATTTTGATATAATGATATAATATTATGTGTGAGAAACTTATGTACATGTTGATATGATATAGACCTGGTTTTGGTTACCTAGTTGTTGTGTGCTTAGGATAATATCTATGGTTGTGTGTATAAGAAATGATTTTGGCTAAGAACATATTATCAATGTTTTCTCTTTTGGTATCTTAGTTTGGCAGTATGTGTATGACATGGATGTTGATTCAAGATTGAGACACATAGATCCATGGATGATCATCGTTATGTGGAACATATGGTTAATTATGATTTATGGATGATACATGATTTATATGATTATATATGTTTAATATTGTAATGAACAAGATGTGGCAGGTACATAGTTATTTGCAAACAAGGATGCTCAAATTATAAATGTCTGTGGAAGTCATGATACATGATTTTTATGATTTTATATGCTTAATATTGTATTGAGTAGGATGTGATATGGAACGCGGTTATTTTCAAACAAGGATGTTCAAATTTTAAATGACTGCGGAAGTCATTTCTCTAAAACCAAAATGGTTGTGGAAGTCATGCACAATATTTGGTAAAATGTGAATAAGTTAAATTATGAAATATATTTATTCCTTTGATCTATGAGATTGTGATGTGTGTAGGTCTTGGAAGAAGGCCCTAACAATGAAGCATCATATGGGTATGAGCTCACAATCAGTACCTTAAGGTGAAGCATGGAGTTTCAAAGCAGAGTAGATGAGAAGCCATGGAAATTAGGGTGAGGAGTCCTAAATCCATGAAAGATAAAGACTTGGAGACTTGTATCTATAATAAGATGTTTAGGGCATGGAGTCCTGAAAATTTAAAAAGATCAAGGTGTGGAATCTAGGATATTTAGAGTAGATTAGAGTGCAAAGTCCTCAATCTACTAAGGCATGGAGATGCATGCAATAGGGGTATAGAATCCCTATTCTACGGAAGAAAAATACCACTCACGGGAAGCTCAAGGATGAATTTCCTTAACAAAACCTCTTTTCTAACAATCCTAGAGTGACTTTCTAAAGATAGAAAGTCATGTCTAGCATCTCAAGCATGACTTTCCAAAAATAGTAAATCACCTTACATAAATTTGCAATCAAGTATAGTTGTAGGAAAATCACTTAACTTATCATTAATCAATCATAATCGTTCAATCTCAAATTAATCCTAAATATTATTAATATTAATATTATCTTTTATGAGACTATGATATTATTATTAAAAGAGAATTACAAGTCACCTTCATCTCCTCAATCACTTCACACCTATCTCCTTGATGACTCTCATAGCTCTATGTAAATCTCTCTCTTTTAATAATACATTACACTCTATTTTATGCACTCATAAAATAATGGCATATTCCTCTTCAACTCATTAAAGACATGTCATAAAAGATTCCTCTTACGCTCTCTTTAATGCATAAGTTACACTATCCTTAACTAATTCATGCATACCTCTCCTTAATGGAATGAGTTACATTCCTCTAAATGGAATACAATGCATGCATATTACTCCTCCTTTATGACAAGAATTTGTTGCTGCTCCTATATATGTGTCTCATGTATTCTCACTTAGGGGGATAGAGGTGCATTGTGATACTAAGAGTTGGATACATTTGAAAAATATTATGAGAGTGAGAGACATGGAGAGTAGACAATTGCTTTCGAAACAATTTTGAAATTCATAATCTAAATTACTATGTAGCTCTACTTGGTGGAGTTGACCATGAGTGGTGTTGGGAGGAAGTGAAACTTATCTTCCTCAGCTTGCCTTGGATATCTCTCTACTGCTATATTTTGGTATTTTTTGTGAGCTCTTACAACTTGAGGGTTCCAAGGGGAGAATTTCTCCTTGGATATGGTTGGGAGGAAAACCAGATGGTTCACAATGAGTTGGTAAGGATATTGGAGCAGGAGCACGATCTCATTGGAGCTGGAGCATATTCCCATCTTTTTGGAATTGTATAAATACACTGCCAGGTATGTTCATAAGCATTCTTGAAATTTTAGTTTATTATTAATTTAGAAGTGTTGTAAAACTTTAAAATTCATTGGAAATTGCTACTGTTGAATGTTTATGAGATATTTGCAGATTTCTTTATGAGCTAACCAATAATGAATGGAAATTGTAGTTGAGAATGTACATGCAAGAGGATTAAAACAATAATGTGTTGCCAAAGTTTTAATTTCTTTTTATAATGAATTTTTGTCCATTGCAGGTTGTCATGGGTTGACTAAAATAAAATACCATATTATCATAAATTTAATTATTATTATTATTATTTTTTTTTCGATGGACAGCTGTAGATGAAGTTTGCACACTAAGTGTTTTAAAAAGTGATAAATGAGATAGTACGAATGTTTATTGTTATTGTTTTAATAAATCACATCTCTGGAATGTTCTGTTTCTTTTTCGCTCAACATCAGGGGGTATCTGTGCCATTTAGCCATTTAACCCCTCATTTGATTCCAAAAAAGTACTTTTCTAAACCGAGATAAAAAATATGGGTGATTTTAAAGATTGTTGTTGTTAATTATATGCGTCTGTTTTCGATTTTTTGATGAAAAAATAAGATTGTTTAGTCCTGGTTTTAAGATGCCAACATTTGAAGTTTCAATTTTAGAATTTTCTAAGCTAAATAGGCTGAAGAAGAATCTCAAATTCATTGTTTCCAAGTGTTTGGAAAAATTCCTCAATGGTTGTAGATTGCATTCTTGCAAAGTGTTTGTCAAAATGCCTCAATGGTTGTATATTGCACGTTTGCAAAGTGTTTATCAAAAGACATGAATGACTGTAGTTTTTGTGCATATAAATTGTGAGAGTAAAAGTCCTACTTACTGTCATGCAAAGTATTTGTCAAAAGATATGAATGGCTGTAGTTTTTGTGCATATAAATTGTTAGAGTAAAAGTACTACTTACCGTCATGCAAAGTGTTTGTCAAAAGACATGAATGGCTGCAGTTTTTGTGCATATAAATTGTTAGAGTAAAATTCCTACTTATCGTAGTTTTTATGTACTAGAATTTTATGAATAGACTATTTGATGGATGTAGCTTCTTATGTCTGCAAGTTTTTGGTATGAACATGAAAATTAATTTAATCATTTGCGGAAGTGTGAATAGAGAATATGATTGTTGCTACTTTTATTATCTAAATCTTTCATAAAAAAGGGGGGTTGTTGGAAACAATTTTATAGTGACTTTCAGTGGTTGGTTTATCATAAGAAAATTTTAACATGGGACAACATCAGGAACAGAGGGGTAATGGGGCCTTTCAGATGTCGGCTCTGTGAAGAGAAGGAGGAGACCATGGAACGCATTCTTAACAGCTGCTCCTACACCACCTGGTTGTGGGATTCTTTCTCCACCATTTTCCATCAAACAGACAGGGACATGAGAAGTATCACAAATACCCTAATAAAGTGGAGAGGTAACTATTTGGAGAATGAGTACCTTAACTTAGCATGGGCCTTAACACCAAGTTTCATTATTTGGAATGTTTGGAAAGAAAAAAATAAAATAATTTTTAAGAACGAAAAGGTTATTCCTCTAAGACTTTTTGATCTAATCCTAAAACAACTCAGGGAGACTGTGAGTATCTCAGTTCGCAATCTCCCTAAAAATCCCCCCTCTGAGGTTGAGCTCAGAACTCTTAGACAGCTGGGAATGGAAGGAATTATTCCCCAAGGACTGAGCAAGAAGAACATAATTATTGAGACGGAGAAGGACTTCTGCCATCCTCCTCCGAAAAGCTATCTAAAATATAATATCGATGGGGCTTCAAAAGGCAACCCGGGATCAACAGGTTTTAGAGGAGTTTTAATAGATGATAAGGGCAGTATCATCTTTATCTTTCACTATCATTTGGGACGAGCCACAAATAATATGGCAGAATTAATGGCTATGGAACAATGTCTTGAGTTTCTGATCCAGTACCATATTTCAAATGTCATTGTTGAAGCAGACTCAAAGATCACCATTAACTCTGTGAAAAAAATCAATGGTGGATCTCGACCAGAGAAAGTCTCTACATATTGGAAATTAATACAGGTCTAACAAAGAATCCACGTTCACCTCCAGAAGCTTCAAACGGTGAGTTTCAATCACGTTCGTAGATTGGCCAACAAACTTGCAGATCTTCTTGCCAATCAAGGGGTGAATAATATTGATGGTGAAGTGGCGAAAAAGTGGCAGGAAACACCACAAAATAGAATAAAAGTTCTTTGCAAAGAACAAGCCACAAAAGATAAAGAAATATTCAGAAATCAGGCCAAGATGACTAGCACGGATTGAGTTCTCCAGTTAGTATTCGTTTTCCTTCCAGCATGCACATGGTTGACAGAAAAGCAAATTTTGGTTTCATTTTACCCTGGAGGCAGTCGGAAGGGATGCACAGTTCTTTGATTGAAAAGGTGCTAGGTCTTTTCCCACAAAAGTACCTTACCGGAGTTCGGTTCTGTAGCAGGAACATTCAAATTGCAGGGTTCATTTTTCAGGCTGCCGGATGTCTTCCCCTTTTCTGTTTTCGGGCTCGACAAACTTGGCTTGCACGGTTTTTTGGTGATCGCGCATTTCATCAGTGTTTAATGGTTTTGTTATTGTGGGAGCAATTCCATAGAGCTTGTCACACGTGGCAGGTGGTAGACTATGAAACCACCTTTGATCGCGCACTATTCCTCGGTAGTGTTAGGCCATGCGATTTGATTTCTGGCCGTTGGATCCGACGCCCTAGATTAACGATTGGGATCGATCGTGCTGTTGTGGGGCTAGGTGGGCTCTGTCCTCTCTTTCGTTTTGGAGCGCTTTCCCACTCTTTAGTGGTGTGTGGTTTTTGCGCGGTCAGTAGGGTCTATTATTGTGGGTGGGCCTAGGAGACTTTGTTTTTCCCGTTAGTTTGAGTGGGGGCTTGTCTTACCTTTACATGTTTATTCTCATTATGTAAGTTGATCACCTTAGTAGATTGGGGGGTCTTGATCTTTGAAAGGATTTCAGTTTCCCATTTTCTGGTTAAGGACGGGGCTTTGTACAATATGTAATTTTTCTGTTGATTTAATGAAATAGAAGGATCAGGGCTTGCTTCAACAAAAAAGAAGTAACACCTCAGTGTGTTCTTCCTATTCACAACACTCCTAGATTATTTGGCATAAACATATTGGTGAGCCTTGGTATTGCACTAAGAGTGGTGCAACTCCCAAGGGCTTCTCAACTCTATTTATCAACCTGAGGTTTGTACAAACTTCTAGGTGACAATGCTATATACAAAGTAGATGAAATTCTACTCATGCCACCCTAAACTAGTACACTTGATCAATAGTGCTCCAAGACCATTCTTCTAGATAAAGCTCCCCACTAATAATCTCTTAGAGTTGCTAATGAACAAAGCAAACATAATTACATGTCGATGCCTCTTAGAGTTGCTTTCTTTTGGAGGCGGCTTGACAACGAGGGAATATATCTTGTAGGAAATTTTTTCCTTCAACATGACCCCATTCTCATGAAACCATTATAGAGATTTCCATCCAAATAGATCTAACTTTGCAAAATCACTGGGGCGGTTGAGGAGAAAATTTGGAATGAACTGATGTGCCCTAGAATTCCCCAGAAGTGGACTCCAAAATTCCCAAGCACCTTCACAGAATACATGGTGAGGGGAGGATGCCAACGACTCTCTTCCTTTGGTAGCCTAGGAAGAGGAGATTCCATGCGCCTAGATAACACAATGTGTTTGTCCCCAAGGAGGTGTCCCATAATTGATTAGAATTCCAAACAAAAGAGTTAATTTCCCACTCCATGAGTGTAGTATTAACTTGAACGCCTGCCCCCCACCACCAATTATGATTTTCCCTGGTGTGAAATCTCGAGGTGACATGCTTACCTTGTAGCCTGATACACCTCCCATTCAATTTCTTTGGTCTGTTTGTATCCTCTACCATGTTCACTAACATCCCTTGCTCACACAAATTAATTGTCGATCACGCAGAGTATAGAAACTGAGTGTGGCTACCTGTGCTTTGGCTTGATAGGAATGATGATGGGGTGTGTTGGTAGCTCCCTTACGTGTGTAAGCTGGTGGGAAGGAGAAAACACACCTCCCCACCTTTTTGCATCCCTACCACTCCATTTGGGGACTTTGTAAAGCTAATTGTTAATCTTAATCCCACTATGTAGAAAAGGAGACAGAGGGACAAGAAAATACTCACTATTAAGTTTCCATTTGTAAATGGCCATATACTAAGGTAAAAAAAGAGAGGAAATGTAGTCTTTAATAAGCTAAATATATTGGAACCATTTTTGTATGCTCATAATTACATTCCCATAAGCTAGGGAGTGTAAATATACCATTATTTTTGTTTGTTGTCTATGGATAAATTTAAGGCAAGTCTTTATGAAATATTGGAATGACTAAGCAAACACTAAATTTAAAGATTACGATATGTGAAAAACTAGTGTGTCTTCTTATTCCTTGGTGACAGAAGGAATGGGCTAACCCAAACAAGTCATAATCAAGAGCATCAAATTTAAAGATTAAGATATATGAAAAACCAATATGTCTTCTTATTCTTTAGTAAAAGAAAGAATAAGCTAACCTAGACAAGTCATAATCAAGAGTTTAATTGCTTGCTCCATGACTAAGTTTAACAACCCTGTGAAAAACTAGTATGTCTTCTTCAGGAAGAGTGAGCTAACTTAGACAAGTCACAATCAAGAATTTAATAGATTGCAACATGACTAGGTTTAACAACCTTGATTCTTACCTAACAAATAATAAACAAAACAAAATAATGAAAAACAAAGTCTCATTGGATATATAATTGATTCAAAATCTATTATTGACAATGCACAATAATATTTAAATATCAATAATTGGATATGGAATTATTCAAAATTTATTTTGGGCAAGGTAGGTGGTAAACTACTTAGTTAATTGTGCATAATAATATTCAAATATTAATCATGTAGGTAGTAGGAGTGGAAGGGCCAACCATTGGACTCTAAAAGTGTGGTTGCATGATGATAAAACCTTGTTGATGGAAATGATAGGCCTTGAACTAATTAGAGGCATAAACTATCAATTATAAGAAAAAGAACATGTTAATAGACAAATTTAATTTCTTTAAAACTGGGGTGAAGGACATGGTGACAAAAACTCAAACATTCTAATAAAAACTTTGATGTCAACAACTATAGTGGGAGTAAATGCATAGCCAAAATGTACATGGAAGTGAGCATGATTCCAATAAGTCTATGTCCCATTACAAATTAGAAATAAAAGGTGCAAAACTAGTTAGAAATATTTTAAGCAACATAGATTTAAAATTTTGTAAATTTAGCATTTTACAATTACACCAATTAAAATTTAACATGATGTTTTTAGAACACTCTAGTATAAGAATAACATGATGTTTTAGAACACCCTAGTATAGGGTTTCGTGGACAATCATATTTATAAAGAATAAAAATAATAAAGATAATTAAGTATATGAAGAAAACCCTAATCGAGAATAAAAAAATAAAGATAATTAAGTATAAGAAGAAAACCCTAATCGCGAATAAAAAGAGTAAAGATATTTAAGTTTCAGAAGAAAACCCTAATGATATAAATAGAAATAAGAGGAAGAGGAAGAAGAGGTACCTCTTTCTGATTATCAGGAGAAAGATGCAGAGCTTGAGGTACGTCTTTTTGATTATCAGGAGAAAGATGCAGAGCTTTAGGTACGTCTTTTTGATTATCAGGAGAAAGATGCAAAGCTTGATGATGTTCTTAGAACAATGCCCAACTAGGAAAAAGAGTAGTTGTATAAAGCGAGATGAATTATTTCTCCTAACATCCAAGGCCGAGAAAAGAATGAATGCAAAGAATATATGAGGGACTGCGACAAGAACTCCTCCTCTGCGAGCTGAAGGTAAGTTATTGAGAAGAAATTCGTCTGTAGAGTAACATATGTATATTGTGATTGTGATTTGGATTTAGATTTTATCTTGAAGATTGAAAAAATAAAAATCTAGATAAAAAACATTGTATTGAACTTTAGATCTACACATTCTTAACTCAGATCTATGCATTATTAGATAAACTCTAAGATCCTCATTTAGATCCATATGTATATCACATATAGAAATTCATTAAATCAACATATGTATTAATAGATTCTGGACACACACACTATCAACTCCTTACCATAAATTTATGCCTAAAATCCACTTAAAAACTAAACCATATATAGATCTACTTAATTACACCTCATAAATTTGAACGGCTATTATCTACTGTATTAAGTCTATACGTTATTAGATCTAACCTGATAAAACTTCATTAAACCCCACACATAATATCATTGATGAGAAAAAAGAAAAAGGTTTCAAACTAAAAAAGGATTTCAAACTCGTAAACCCGTAGATCCCTCCCGGTGTTGAATCATGAGTATACTCGGTTTGCAGTGTTTTTTGTTTTGTTTTTAAATTAGGGAATGGCTAGGCTAGTGTAATGACTGCGCTTGTCCTTTGAAAATGAGAGTGCCATTTACATGTTTGTTCGTAAACCCTTTTCTCTCTCCGTTTACACGTTTCTATTTTTCAAAATTAGTAAGTCACTCAGAAACAATTATGTGCATTGTCCATGCCTTTTATAAATTACTAATAATAAAATTCTTGCATCTGTTTTTTTTTTCAATAATTTTCCAAATGCTATGATTTTGTTGAGTGTCTGCTTTAAATAAAGTATCAGCTACAAGGGTTGTCTTTTGTTTTCTATTTTCATTGTTAAAATATTGTTGAAGTGGAAGATGCTTACATCACCTCTGTTTCAATGGCTATGGATCATAACATGAGATATTTTTGAATATTTGGTATTTTATTTGGCTTTCAAGTTTTTTTGATTTATATGTGGAGTTAGAATATTGTTGAAGTGGAAGATGCCTACATCACCTTTGTTTCAATGGCCGTGGATCATAACATGAGATATTTTTGAATATTTGGTATTTTATTTGGCTTTCAAGTCTTTTTGGTTTATATGTGGAATCAAGCACTAGCAAAAATAATTTTATGTGATGTGTAAATCAAGCTCTAGTAAGAATTCAAAAAACTAGATTATTTGCAAACTAAATGCATGAACTTTGCTAGTGTTTAAGATTTGTCATACTACACTTATTATTTGTTAGGATAAAAAAGACTACAACCAATTGACTTACGATTTTTGTGGTTGCTAAGGGAAAGTAAGAATATAATGGAACATATATTGCTTATGTAAGAAAGTGGCATTAGCATAATTGCTTTGAAAAAATAAGCCATAACATAATGTGTTAAGTGTATAGCTAGAGTAAGTTAGACAAAGGATGCTAGAAAATATTAATAAAACACAACATCAATCCAAGCTTATAGGCCAAAGAATTGCAACAAAGATGTTAAAATCCTTAGCTATAGCTTGTCAACTTCAAGATGTACTTATGAGGCATTGTACACTGTGTGAAAATTACAAAAAGATACCTATCTACTTAAGGAGACCCATCAATTCTATAATGTACGGTCTACTTGCTAAGAAAAGTTGAAAAATACTAAAGCAATAATCAAAAGCAAGGTAAAAAAACACAGAAGGAAAAATGCTTTAAAACAAGACTTGAAATCAACTAATAATCAGAGTTTAAGTATACTTGTCCTGAATGAAATTTGACATGAAGTGTTGCAGGTTCAAGTAAACTATTACACTATAGTGCTAAATATTATTAATATTTAGCACTATTAATATCATTATTTTTCTACCAAAATATTGAGAAGCTGTAATATTATTTTCAGTTTGTTTATATCAAGATTGGAACTCTTTCCAAATAACCTAGAAAATAAATTAGTTCTTCCTTATTCAAAGCATGAAATTAGATCAGACATTTCTTTAGTGTTATCACCGTTTAAGTTATTTAATTAATTTTGTATACGTATTTTCTTGTTCTCCGTTTCAGGGAGTTTGAGCTGGAAAACAGATCCAATAGAAATACTTGCGCAGAGTCATTCCCATATAGCCCAATACTGCGATTCCAGCGCAAGAGAACGAAGAGTCAGAAAGCACCAGAAAAATAAAAAGAAAACTGTTCAAAAGCTTCCCAATGGTTTCGTAAAGAATGGATAACGGAGATAAGATACCGAGAATCTGGCGCGACAGCAGGGTCAAAGGATAAGGTATATTTTTAGCGTTCAATAAAACGAACGCTTTTGGTGTTTTGTAAAGAAACTTAGGTCATAATGAATAAAATATGTCTCATTTTTATTTACACCAATAAAATGGTTGTTTACTGTAGTATTATGTCGAAAAATCTACCGGCTTTCGATTCCGGTCTCTGCGGGAAGTTACATTGTACCTTTTATCTGGTGAGAAACCAAAGCCGAAGTATAGGTTACTAGGAAGCCAAAAATATGAAGCATTTGCTGCTCCATCGTCAACAAATTCATTGATTTTTAAGACTCCTGATTTAAATTCTAGTCCCCAAAGAGTGCCGGAATTGGAATATGTGAATTCTCTTTCCAAATCAAAACAACGTCCTGCTGCTTCAGGTATTGTCTCAAATCTAGCGAACGTTCGATATGTTCTTATCAATGTGATATATTCTTCTGTTTTCTGTAATCTCAAAGAACTTTTTTTTTGTTTGCTACTTGCTACTTCTTACATGTGTAGATGCTACGTGTCAATATATATTAGTCAAACTTACAACCCTGGTCACATAGTCAAATTGCCTACCAGACGAGATGATCTGCTGCTGAACAAATTCGACTTTCTTCTCCTCTCAGGAAAGACTCGGTTTTGTTGCTAAGGGAAGCTCATAAACTCTGCCACAAATTCTTTCTTTTATTTTCCTCGGATTTATCTTCTTTTCTTGCCTCATATTTTACTTCTTCTCAGCCTCAGATGCGACTTCTTCTTTGCCTCAAATTTGACTTCTTTTTTACACAATTACACAGAAGATCAGTAGAATAGTAGAATCATAAAGAGACAGCCCAACCAGAACACAAGATTTTTACCCTAAAAAAACTCACACTCCAGCAGAACAAAAACACAAGATCTTTACCCTAAGAAAACTCACTCACTGGGAAAAACCCAACGACCTTTTCCTTCGAGAAATTGTTCAAGCCACCCGAGATACATCTAAGCAAAAGTCAAACTGATTGCCCTGGTCACCTGGTCAAACTGCCTACTGGACAAGACAACCTGCCCCTCAACCAATTCAGCCTTCTTTTTCTCTCAGGAAAGACTCGGTTCGTTGTTGTGTGCAAATTTGGAAATTCTTGTCGATGTCATGGAAATGTTGGTTACTTTCTGATGTTGTAGCTGGAGATGCCTTTTAGACATCTATGTCAAATGTAACTAGACAAGAAGCTTGGACAGTGTTTGGAAATTTGCCTGAATATAATGTTGTTTCCTAGAATGCATTGGTTGTTAGATATTTGCTGAATGGGTATCCCAGATATTTGTAAAGGTCTTTCAAGAAATGGCAGAACAGGATGTTGTCTCATGGAATGCAATGATTGTGGGATATGTGTAGAGTTGGAAGCTCTGGCACTTTCTCAGAAATGTAATTGACTGACATGGAGCCATATGTGGACAGATTTTCATGTGTGCTTCTTGCATGTGTCAATTTGGTAGCTTCGAGACATGAAAAGCTTGCCACAAATGTATAATTAGATATGGATTTCAATCTGATGGTTTTGTGGTTGCTTTCCTTATAACGTGTCTGAAACGCAAGACCATAAATGATGCACACCAGGTCTATAATAGAAGGCCTAGATGAGTTGGGCTGTCATGAATGCAATGATCTTAGGATATGCAATGAATGGATTTGAAAACTAGGATCTCATTCGCTTGAAGAGATATTACATCATACTGGACAATGCTAAATTTGTGTGTACCTTGTCTTCTTGTATCCATGTAAGCTTGATGAAAAGTGGTTCAAAATACTTCCATTGCATGAGTCTGGATTATCACATAGAACCACAACTGGAGCACCATGTGTGCATGACTGATCTTCCTCACCATTCTGGGCACCTGAATCATCTTCTTTAAAGCTGAATGGATCCCCTATGATATAGGTTCTAGAGAGTAAGCCATCGAGGCCCTTCCTATAAACGTGTTGAGGATTAAAGCCATTGCAGTGGATTAAACTTTAAAGGACAAAACTCTCAGAACCGGCAGCCCCTTACAGAAGTGGAAGATAAACTAGAGGTCATACATGATGACCTAACAAATGTTATGTTCTGATGCAAGTCTAGAAGAAGATAGAAGCAAATTTCTAGCTTGGGAAGAGGCATTATGGAGAGAAAAAGCTAAGGCAGAGTGGTTGAAACGAGGAGAATAAAACTCTACTTTTTTTCACATGTATGACATCAATGGCCTTGTTGATTCTGTCTTTCTTTAAAGATGTTGTTAAAGTGCGTGTTGATCACTACAAGAAAATCTACAAGAAGCCAGATAAGTTGAATATTCTGAAATTTTCCTATACATCTCTCTTTCGAACAGATTGCTCTTAGATGAGCAAAATGATTCACTCAATGCCCACGTCAGTGAAGAGTATCTTTAAAAGGTATAAAAACTCTTTTCAAGGTGATAAATCTTTAGTCATAGATGGCTGGACCATTGAGCTTTTGGAAGGTTTCTTTAAAGAGATAAGGGAATACTTGTCACTAGTTGTTGAAGAACCAAGATCCATGGGGAATGACTTTCGTTCTTTCAACTCCACCTTCATTGCGAACAACCTCAATATGAATAAGCCCCTTCTCTTTCACGCAAATTGGCCCATCTCGTTAACGATTATGTAGTGCCAAAGTAATAGCCTGAAGGCTATCATCTCTGATGAGCAGTTTGGTTTTCTTCCAGGAAGGCAGATTTTTGATATGGTGGGAATATTCCAAGGTGCTCCACACTATTAAATCAAGGAATACTACCTCCTCCGTCATCAAGTTGAATCTCTCAAATAGATATGATAGAGTGGATTCAATTTTCTTAAGATTGTAATTGATGCTTCACATAGGGTTTGATATCCACTTTGTCAATTGGATAGGTAAGTGCATATCCACAATATCATACGTTGCCTTATAAATGCGTCACCTTGTTTTTTTCCAGCCATGGAGAGGATTTAGTCAAGATGCGCCCTGTCACTTTTACTCTTCTTATTAGTGCCAAAGGTTCTCAGTAGAATTTTGAAGAGTCTAAACGAAGAATGACAAATAAAAGTAATTCAAGTGAACAAAGAACTCACTATCACCCATATACTCTTTGTATAGGATATTATGGTTCTTTCCGGGAGACAAAAATGATAGGAAATGTTCTTCTTCAATGCTGTATAGCTACATGAATAAAGACCTACCTTTAAAATTCAACCTTAACGTTGCACCAGATTGATGGTCCAACTTCTATTAGAATTAAGATTTTGTTTCTATTTAAAGTTACAGAATTTGAAGAGACTACAAAGTATTTGGGTTTTCACTTGAAGGAAAATAACTACTACAAAGACTGGCTATGGCTATTTTTAAAGACTGAAAAAGGGTCATTTTCTAATATAACAGGTGGATATTCATAAGAGGGAGTCTGACCCTTGTTAAAAGCATGTTTGAGGTCACACCTATTTATCAGACGTCTTTTCCTTCAATACCCACAGACATACTAAACAAGATAATGAAAATGTGCTCCAGGTATGTTTGGGCAGGAATGAGAGAATATGGTGGCATACTTTTAGTTAAATGGAAAACACCATTAAGGCCTAAGAAGTAGTGAAGCTGGGGATTCAAAGTTTTCTCTCCATTTTTAGAATCGTTGGCTACAAAGGTAATGCGGAGAGTCCTCTTTATTGAAGTTTTGTGGCAGAGTTTGATGAAGTGGAAATATATTGAACCATCAATCCTGGAGGACTGGATACGATACCCTAGAAAATCGATTTCTGGATGATCTATAGTATGGAAAGAGGTACTAAAAGTCTTCTCAATCATTGGTGATCGTCTTTCCTAGCTAATTGGAAACGGACAGAAGGTCCATATTGGAACGAACTGATTCATGGATAGGAGGCCTCCATATGTCAAGCATCTCACAACGTTTGATTGCCCTCTTACATTTCTTAAAATTGGTTTTATTTGGAAGCATTTTATTTCAGGAACAATGAGGATGCAAGCCAGGTAGGACTCAACAAGGATTTGGCACTAGAGTGGAACCGATATGTCTCTGCCCCCTAGTTGCATTATATAAGATTAAGAGATTAACCAAACAGTCTTGTATGGGTTGAAAATGAATAGGAAATGACTACAAGGTTAATCTAAGATACCTTGCAGCTCTTAAAAAAGGAGGAAAAGGATATTTCAAACTGGCAGCATATTTGAAAGCTTTAGCCACCCTTAAAATATCATGATTTCTTACGACTTTTTCTCGAAAAAAAAAGTAAAATCTTTGATATGGGATATGCTACAAAAAAAGTTGGCAGAGTCCTGGGAGGTGCCCATTATCTATGGAAAATTATGCAAGCATCAACCAAATTTCTGTTCAATGTTATTTTACTGAAGTGGTATGTAGTGCTACAAAATCTATCACTAGTGGCAAAGGGGTACGGTATGAAGACACAGAAGAAACATCAGAAATCTGGTTGGATATCAAGAGGTAACATCTGAAGCACATCGATGGTCGACCTCTTCCATGTTTTATTTTATGGGTGGTATGGTTAACTAGGAATGAATTCCTATTCCAAGGAGCATGTAAATAACCATACGAAATCTTTTGCAAACTTAAACGAGCCTATCTACTGTTTGAGAAACCAAAGAAGTGAAAAAGTATTGATTTGTTGTAGATCCAAGAATAGAGACATCAAGTATTCATGTGTATTTGAAGGCGCCTCAAAATATCGAGGTTCACCTTTCTGACTTCCACAAAATCAGATTTGAGTGTGTTTTGTGCAGTGGGGCACAATCACCTATGAAGAAATCAAGGTCTTATCTATTTTGATGAAATTATCCTTGGAAGGAGGACTCGGGGTCATCGATATTTATGGATACTATTTACTGGTGGTGGAATGGCTAAGGGGAATTAGAATGCAAAGAAATATAGATGTATTTGATAGTTTTCAACGCATGAAAGAAATCAAATTAAGCTTCACTAAAATCCACATTCGTCACATCTATTGAGAGCACAACCATGATCCAAACAAGCTTGTTGAAAAGATCCAAGCTCTCTCCTTTTAAGACTTTTTAAGATGGGGATTGCTTTCTGAGAGGTTTGAAAAATCTATGTAATGGGTAGTTTTCATTTTTGATGATCTATTTTGGAGTTTTATGGAGGTTTAGTTTGTGAACTCTATAACTGAGCTTATGCACCTTAATGTTTTGTCAAAAAATCATTTGTATTCCTTTTATTTTAAATAATGGAAGGGTTTATGTTATATTTCTTGGAAAAGCATTATAAATATATACAATAGAAATTAGTCATAAAGCTAGAAATCATGGATGGTACATTAAAATATGATAAAATAATATTAGGGGCATCAATTAACATGATAAAAGACACCACAATGATCCATTACATCGACTTTTACGATTCAACTGGCCTTGATGGACCCATAGGACCCATTATGTTGTGATAAGGGAACAACATGCCCTCCCTCCTTAAGAGATTTGTCCTTTAAGCATTAAGATGATTTCAAATAGTAAGAATTCCTCTTATTTTTTCTTAGTGCTTTCCATGCTTAATTATCTATCCATCCATTTGTAACTATTATTGGTGCCAATCCTTGATAATCTAACGCTACTAGGTTGTTTTCTTTTTATTCCATGTATTATCTTCATTTTTCCAATTTGTTGTAGTTTTTAGTTTTATCATATACTTGTTCCTTGGCTTTTGGGTACATGAATTCCATTGGTTCTTCCATTTATTTTCGTTGAACGAGGTTACTAATATGCACTTTCCTGTATTCATTATAGGCATTCCTAGTAATGAGGATATCAATATTGTTCCACCTTTTAAGGTTTTTCTCCATCATGCACAACATTATCATTAATCTTCCTTTCTAGTATAGTACTATGCCCTAGCTTGTGTTCTTGATCTTTGATTGCGGTCACTTCTGAGATAATACTATCATATCTTGTCTTTAACCATGATCTCTACTTCAAGTTTAAGAAATTTGTGGCAACCTTGTTATATCTTCTATTCCTTCCCCTTTTGAAACTGAATTATTGTACCATCCATCAACTTTGTTTATCCATCTTCAAGTCCTTTTTGATTTTTTATTTGTCTTCATCTCTCTTTAAGTCTTCATCAAACTTATGACATATTCCCTCTTCAACTCTCTTGCTCATCTCATCAAGTATGAGCTTTGGTTCGTTAACCTCAACAACCTTTGATAATTACTCCCTAGAAGATTAGATCTACTAAATAAAAAACATGGATGAGAATTTAACACTTAATAAAATATAATGGCAGAAGCAAAATGATCGCACCAATTTCATACACATGCACACACAATTTTTCCCTTCAAAATCTGTTGTTTCACTAATTTAATTCTACAACATACAAGGGCTCCCTTCTTGGGGTAATGGCCATTTGAGGAAAAATACTAATACAACAAGAACTTGGAATTAATTCAATTGATCAAACCATTTGTACTTCGATTTGCTAGCTGATTTGGACCCATCGCTTATTGCCCCTTGCACTCTTCCTCACACCCTGCACACAAGGATGAATATCCTTCACCTAGTCATTGAGTTCTAACAATCACCGTCTTGTGTTTAAAGATGTTTATTCTCCCTTAGCCTAGCCCATGTACCCGCTGTACATTGTAGTTGTTGTCACCATGCTACTGCACTACATGTACAAACTAGTATGAATTTACAGCC
>APFE030610814.1:1185-12081 GCA_000404065.3 Pinus taeda | reverse complement strand
TTTTCTTGTCCCTCTGCATAAAATGCTATCCCACATCTTTCTGTTTGTGGTTCCTTTATTCTCCATGTTTTGGTGCTTGAGGCATGTTCCTTTTTCTGCTGAAACCTGCTCCTGCATTCAGAATCTTCATGACCAAAGTTATTGCAAATAGAACATTCAACTTCATTTTCAAGAGCCGAAAAGTTGTTGTAGGTCCTTTTTGTAATCACGGTCATACTTCTTTGTTTTTGAGCTTCTCTAGTCATGATTGTCTTATATGCAACACATTGAGCTGCTTTGTGACCAAAGTTATGACAAGAAAAACATTGTCATTGAAGAAACTTTTGCGGTTATCAAATCTACCGGCCAAGTGATTGTAATCTCTATTGTTATTCATTCTTGAACCAAATTGAGAAGACTTTACCTTTGGCTGGTTGTAGCTTTTTTTCACTCTTAAAACAGATTGCCCCTGATAGCCTTTGTTTGCAATTTGTCCCTGCTTTACCTGATAGTCTCCATTGTGCTTTTGCTCACTCCTTTTTGCTGCATCAAGATAACTTTTTGAAGTGGATGCTTGAGAAGTTTCTCCATTATAGCCCAGACCTGTCTGTTTAGAGGGGAACGCTGTACATTGATAATATCATCCAGAGTTTCAGATCCTTTAACAAACTTAAGATTAATAGCTTTTGTTTTCTCAATCTCTTTTCTAAGAGCAACAATTTCACCTTCTAAATTTTCAAAATGTTTTCCTTTTCATCAATTTGAAATTGTAGAGTATCAATGATCATATTCTTTTCTTCTATACATCTCTTGAGTCTAATAATTTCTTCAAAAAGGTTATCCAAATCTATAGCATCCATATAATGATCATCTTCAAATGCCATTAACAGTTTATATTCATTACCTCGTTCATCTTCATCACTATTTGATAGACAATCACTATCTTCATGAGTGTAGTAGCTTTTCTTATTTGCACCCTGTTTCTTGTTCCATCTAGGAGGTTCCTTTCCTTTATCCTTATAAGGACATTTTGCAGCATAATGACCTACTCTTCCACAAGCAATGCAGTTAAAAGAGAACTTACCTCTGAACCTTCCAAAAACCCTTTGAAGATTTCTAACAAAATTTGATTCTTATTCTTCTTCTTCTGGTACATGACTTGCTTCATAATAATCTCCTTTGCCTGACGCCTTGAAAGCAGCTTCTCTTCTATCTGATGGACCTCCCTTTCTCATTTCATCAGCAGTTAGAATTCCATTTAGCTGAGACATAGTAAGAATTCGTAGATTTTCCTTTTCTTCAATTATAGATACTTTAGATTCAAACTTGGGGGACAATGACCTTAGAACCTTTTCAACCACAATAGCCTCTTTTATTTCTTCACCCAAATTTTTCATGCAATTAACAATCTCATCTACTCGAAGAAATTAGTTAGCCACACTTTCATCATTATACATCCTGAGATTCTCATACTGAATCCTGAGAGTTTGAAGTTTCGCACGCTTTACCTGTTCATCTCCTTCATAGCTCAAGACAATCTTGTCCCATATTTCTTTTGCTGATTTATATTGCATAACCTTCACAAACTTTGTTTGAGATAAGCATCCCAGCAGAGTATTGACTACTTTAGCATTTGTTTCATATTTCTTCTTTTCGGCCACATCTCTAGGAGTAGCTGAAGGAAAAGTGTAGCCTATCTCTATGATATCCCAAACATCCGTACCAAGAGATTGAAGATATGCAATAACTCTTACCTTCCAATAATTGAAGTTTCTCCCATCAAAAATCGGTGGCCTGATAGATGCTTCCCTCTCGTAGTTGCTCATGATGAAAGATCTTCCTTCAAGCGATCAGGCTTTTTCAGAAGGACCTGCTCTGATACCAATTGTTGAAAATAATACTGAGAGGGGGGGTGAATCAGTATTATCTAGTTCTTTTAACAATCTTCCTTATTTATACTTTGAATTATTTTTTCATATCAGTACCATAAAATAATGAGCATGAACAAGAAAAATAGACGATCACATCAAAGAACAACAGATATAAGGTGGAAACCCAAATGTGGGTGAAAACCACCTGCTGCAATATGTCTCTATCTTCTTTCAAATTAGAAACTCCTTTTACAATGGTCTTGTACTGGTGCAGTCCTTTACCAGTACGCAGGCTGCAACCTGCATAGAGCTACAACTCTCTCTCGTTTTCCAGTCTCTCCTGGAAGGGAGCTACAACCCCCTACTTCTTTTCTTTCAAGGACCACTTTTCATAAATTTTCAAACTGGATCCATAAACATCAAATGATCATCAAGTACCAGTAAGTCACCCAGATAACCAGATCCACAATAACAGTAAACTAAACCCAAAACACCTTATCAACAAAAAAATCAGTCAACAAAAGATCCTAAGACAGATACGCAATTTCCTTTTCTCTGGCCTGCGTCGCTACGCACTTCACCTTCTGTGGCGCCGCGCACCTCCGCAGCTGCGCCTTCTGTGGCACCTCCGTGGCGTCTCCACACTACACCTTCTGTGGCGCCTCCTGTGGTGCCTCCGCAGTTCGCCCTTTGTGGCGCCTCTGCGGCGTCTCCGCACTGCGCCTTTGTGGCGTCTCCTCACTGCGCCTTCTGTGGTGCCTCTATGGCGTCTCCGCACTGCGCCTTCTGTGGTGCCTCTATGACGTCTCCGCACTGCACCTTCTGTGGCACCTCTGTGGCGTCTCCGCACTGCGCCTTCTCTGGCGCCTTCGCACTGCGCCTCCGCACTGCGCCTTCTGTGACGCCTCTGTGGCGTCTCCGCACTGCACTTTCTGTGGCGCCTCTGCGGCGTCTCTGCACTGCGCCTTCTGTGGCGCCTCCGCACTGTACCTTCTGTGGCACCTCTGTGGCGTCTCCGCACTGCGCCTTCTGTGGCGCCTCTGTGGCATCTCTGCACTACGCCTTTTGTGGCACCTCTGTGGCATCTCTGCACTGTTCCTTCTGTGGCGCCTCCGCACTTCCGCAGCTATAGTGCTCGAGAGATCACCCTTCACAGATTCACTTTCCACTTCACTTTCATATATATCGAGATTTTGAAACAATAACCCAATATCTCAGATCTTAAGATATTCAACCCAAAAGCATACCTAAGCCGAATGATCTCCTTTACTTTATATAGGCAAGCTCTTCCTCAAATCATCGATCATGGGGCTCAATAATAATAACAATATAAAACAATACCACGGGCCAAAACCATAAGAACACAATACCCTCGGCTAAATACCAAGAGTTAAACATAAGGAACCCCACGTGTGCGCGCTTTACTGCCTTGAAGTGTGTGCACTGGGGGTACGCTCCTCATGAATCGGCAAAATACCAAGGGTTAAACATAAGGAACCCCACGTGTGCGCGCTTTACTGCCTTGAAGTGTGTGCACTGGGGGTACACACCTTATGAATGGGTAACCTCCGTGTCTGGACGCGGTCCCTGCACGGCATACGTGCGGGTAGGCATCTTCTGAACTGTTCTCCTGCATACTTCTTAATTCTCATCATATTGAGAGCCATGCCATGGGTGTTGCCATCAAGTACAACATTTGTAACATATAACCATACCTGAAACATGATGCCAACAACTTCTACCAAAACAAAGAAACAAGAACACAAGAATTTGGCAATCTGGCAAGGCCAAAACCTCTCGCACATAATTGTTCTTATAGAGATTCTAATTGACGAAGACCAAAACCATTACACTTGACCCTCTATGCCACTAGACGACTAAGACATCAATCCTCTTCCTATGTTACTATTGAGATCATCAGCATAGATACTTCAAGATTTCTCTTTTATCGAAATCTTCAACGAGGTTTCCACATATATGACTGATGTTTGTCCTTAATTTCACTGAGATCATAATTGTCTTATAGTTACACCCTTAACTAAGATTATAGTCATATGACTGTGTCTTCATTGAGATCATATTACTGCACCCTTAAGACAAAGTATCCTCAAATCAGGTTTATGCCGAGATGGTTTATGCCATTATGGTTTACTTCAACGAAATATTATACTTCACTCAGATTGTGCCTTCAAGGAGGAGTCTCTATCATCATTTCTGAGATCCTGTGAGATATCTCAGACAAGTCCAAGATATTGTCTTCACTTAGCTATCTGTGATTTTTTTTCTTACTGTACCATCCCAAGTCCTGAACACCTATGAAAACTTTAGAGGTATCTGCGATTTGTCCTATTTTTTTGTGGATACATCGGTTGGGTATATATAGCAGTTATGACTCGATTTGAGTTGAATTATCCAAGATTAACAAGTTTGACCATTTTAAACATTAAATCTATTGTTAATAAATTTTCCCATATTTGTAATTGAAAAATTTCTATTTTTATTTTGATTAATGAATTTTTACTATATATAAAACTAAAGTTTCTAATTTGGATGTTAACATGAAATAAACGTTAACCTACTCTAACAACGACACTCCCAACTTGAAAACGACCATCAGCCAGGTCAGCAATGTGGGCACCACAGGAGAAAGCATTTAAAACACAAATTTATGTGAGTAAAAGGTCGTGGAGCATATCCGAGGGTATCGATGGAAGGTGCATAAAACGGCTATCATGTGAAATGAAAAATGCATAGGTGTTGTGGACACTAGAAATAAGTAAATAAGGACTGAACTTACGATCAAGAGAGCTGGCAGAAAAGCTGGCTGGTGCACATCTGCGTGGGAGTTGCTGCTTAACCACTTGGCATCCAGAGGGAGAATGCAGACCCATACATACCGTGGGCGCCACTACATGAATGTGAAGGGACTACATAGAATTTTGAAGGGATCCATGGAAAGTTCTGTAAATTGTAGGATGCAGATCAGGATCACATGGATTAGGAGCATGGTGGTTCATTTCGTCCAGGTGATCGAGCATGGGATGGGAGTTCCAGAGTTATGGGTCGAAAGCCTAATCAGGTGGTCCCCATCATAAATTGTGGTATGTCATCGATACTCTGCAAAACGAAGCGAATTGGCATAGTGCACGAATCCTCAACCCTTGGACCAGGAAAAGGTGCATGCTAGGGAAATTTGACCCTCCAATATTCTAACCCTCGTTTGAAGAACCAGCAAGAGAACACGCGATGGAATTTCAAAAAAGAATGTCGTCATATTCCATTTCTGTAAACACCCTCGGTTAATTAATGGTGTATATATCAATTACCTCTATTCATTCGAAATATATGTAACGATTACCTCTAAATATATATATAATATATGAAATTACATGTGTTCTTATGTTCTTCAGTTTTGTTTAGCGGTGATACCTTTCGCATGTAGCAAAGCAGAATGCCGGTACAAAGCAAGACATAAACTGAGTGTAGCTACAGGGTAGAGCATCTTGGGTAGTGGGTTGATTTAACATTCCACCTGGTCGATTTTTCTTTTTTCATTTCTGCTTTTTCTTTCTGATTTAGCAATGTCCATCGTCTTTTTGCTTGTAGTTTTTTCGTCGGTTTTGGGTTTTATTTTTTTTTGGGATTTTGCTTTTGTTGTTTAGATAATGGTAAAAAAAAAATTTAACTGTTTTGTTTTGGGTCTTTGTTTTTAAGTGTTTGGATTTGCTTCTCCATGAGAGATGAGAGGATATGTTGGCTTGGTTGATATACTTCCCACATGTTGTGCAGTGGTTAAAAGAGGTATGTGCTATTTTGTTTTGAGATTTTATTGATTTTTTGGGTGCGTGTTAAAAGAGGTATGCACTATTTCTTTATCGTGGAGTTGCAAGAATATGAGGACCGAAATCAGGACTACCCCATAGAAAATAAAAAAAGAGGACGCCGGAAAGCCAGCAGAAAAATATGATCGTGTTGTTGAGAGGAAGGAAATGGAGAAGGGTACATTCGTCGCGTAACAGGAAGATTATTGTTCTACTTGCCGAACCAACGAATTTCCACATTTGTCTTTTGGTTTGTACAACACTTATAAATCAAGGTCACGCCATCCCATTTAAAGCCTTCTTTATTGTTGCTCTATTTAGTTTCTTTTGTTCGTTTGAAAGATTGCGGACGAGCTCCATAGGAGACGTTGGACTATGTCGTTAACATTTAACTTTGGAAGATAAATATTGGAGGTATTTTTCATATACTTTATATCTAGGTATGTTTTATTGCCTCTACTTTAGTTTCTAAAATATTTATGTTGTATTTTGTAGGACAAAGAAAGATTACAATAAATAAATGAAATAAATAGTTAATAAATAGAGTAAAACTATTTATTGATTATTTTTAATATAATTATTTCTTTTTTTTCTCTCGTAATTAATTTATTTGTTTTTTCAATGTAATGCGATTTAATTTAGTTTTAAATAATATTTATTATTACATATTTAAATGATATTTTGCTTTTTAGGGGATACAATATTGTAAGATATTTTATTGTATTGTTTTCAATATAAAATATATGTATTTTTGGCTTTTAAAATTTAAGGGGAAAAAGGTAGAGAGAGAGTGGAGGTATAGGAAAAGAGACGGTGGGAGGGAAAGACGAATAGAGGTAGAGAGATAGTGAGAGAAAATGGTGAAGTAGAGAGCAGGGGAAGGAGAGAGTGGGAGAGAGGGGGATGGTGAGGGAGTGGTAAAGAAGAAAGTGGAGGAGGGAGGGAAGAGAGAGGGATAGATGGAGGAAGAGTGGGAGTGGGAGTGAGGGTAGGAGAGAGAGGTAGGGAGGGAGGGAGAGTCGGGGAGGATGAGGGAGAGAGGGGGAGGGGTGAAGGAGGAGATGGGAGAGGGAGGGAGAGACAGGGGAGAGAAGGAGAGAGAGGGAGGGGAAGGGAGATATGGGGGAGCGAGAGGGAGCGAGAGAGAAAGGGGGGAGAAGGGAGAGAGGGGTGATAGGGGAGGAGAGAGAGAGAGATGTGGGGACAAGGGAGAGAGGGGGGAGAGTGGGGAGAGAGAGAGAGAGAAAGAGAGAGAGAGAAGGGGGGGGAGAAGGTGTGGGAGAGAGAAGGGGGGAGATGGGAGGGCAATGAATTTGAATAGATATGCATGTTATCATTGATAACTATTTAGTAGATTGATAACAAGTTTATCTTTGGTTTGATCATGATTGTATTATGAGAACTATTTCTTTAATGCAATTATACCACTTATTTTGAATTCATTTTATTTGAATTTAAAGGTATGTGTAGCAAGATAACTACTTATCGATAGTTGAATTTATATATTTGTTCAAATTAGTACCAAGTACTGGAGCTATTTCCTTGGCTTATTATCTTGATTTTTATTCTAAATTCAAGTTGGTCGAAAGTTCAATATTTTTTCTCTAGATTGAGAGGAGGACTAATCCTTCATTTAATAGAGTTAGATTTA
Source organism: Pinus taeda (assembly GCA_000404065.3). Taxonomy (NCBI): domain Eukaryota; kingdom Viridiplantae; phylum Streptophyta; class Pinopsida; order Pinales; family Pinaceae; genus Pinus; species Pinus taeda. The sequence continues at coordinate 4,759 of APFE030610814.1, read as the reverse complement.
ATCTATCCTTTTGAATGCTTTCATGATAGATTATATTGTATTTGCATTTAGATTTACATTTAGATTTAGTTCTAATCTTTTAGAAGTTTCCTTATGTAGGAGAAACTACATTGGTTGATTAGTTGAGCCCTTATGTCAGCTTCAGAACTGATTCATTGAAAGAATGCTATAAGAGGGTAAGTTAGATTGACTTTTCTTGTTGATAAGTTATTAGAAACACCAAAAAATGGGAGGGAGAGGGTAATTTGACCAACTTGAACTAGTCAGAATCACCATTTCAAAAGGATAAAGGCTTTGTTGGGACCATGACTGGGTGATCTCTCCATTGTTGATTTCAGTCATTTTTTCCATCAAAAGGCTTGAAGGCTAGGATTCAAAAACCCTAGCTCATGCAAGGAAGGGAAGAAAAGAAACATGTTGATAATGAGGATGATGAGTTCGCAGATGGATTTCAATGATTCCTGCAAGGAGGAAAATATCCGGAGGGAGTTGATAATTCGTTGAAAAGGTAAGTACTTGTATATTTATTCGTTGATTATTATTGTTTTACAATTAGTTAGCCTCTTACCTTTATTTATTTTGTTGGGTTATAATTTTTCTTCCAGGGCCTCCTAGTGAGGATCAAAGGTATATCATGAAGGTTGAAAAGGCTCTAGGAACAAATGGAAGCACTAGAAGAATGAGGCAAAATTTATGACAAGAGGGTTCTTCTAGGATCAATAATTTTTGTTCAAGAGAGAAATTGTACTAATCATACCTGATGACCAGAAGAGCTCCTAGATCAGAGGGAGAACGTAGGCCAACAAATTTAAGGAATTTTATGATGGAGGAAATTTTGTCGAAGACATGTCATTGGTGACTTCCAAGTGAATCTCAGGATGAAGTATGTGGAAGATGGAAGCAAAGAGAAGTACAAAGAAATATATATGAGGATTATCCGAGAAAGAGGGAGAGGACTATGTGGAGACTCCCATTTCCAGGTACACTTATGTTACAACTAATTTTTTCATGCTTCTATTATGTTTTCAAAATTACATCAAGTGGATGTGGATAACTCTTTCCTCAATGAAGTATTTGAGGAAGAAGAAGTGCACATAGAGCTACGCCAAGGATTTGAGGTACATGAGAGGGAATCTCATGTTTACAAAGTAACTAAGGTTTTGTACAGACCACAGACACATTTTTTGTTATATGGATATCAAATATCCTAGTAGACCTCTTTACCATATGACTTGTCTCTGACGGGAGTGAAAGGACTCACGAGAGAGAGGGAGTAGCAGTGGTAAGAGGATTTTCCTTCATGACCTAGGTTTGACCTGGGTTTGATTAGTAGTTAGTTCTAATTTATTTTACTTGAAAGATGATATTAGTATCTCTTTTTGAATTGAACAATTTTTCTAAGAAAAGGTTTCTAGTTTTTCCCTAGTTAGGGTTTTCCCAAGGTAAAAATTTGTGTCTCTTTTGTTTGCTTGTATTTTATTGATCCTACTCTCATTATTTTTTTATTGTTGATATTTCCTATGTATAATTTCTGAATGATGAATGTGATATAAGATGATCTAGTTAATGAATCATTGGAAAGCCATTACTATTATAGAAATCATGAAAATTCAACAAAGTGGAGCACAAAATCCAGCTATTTTAGACTATCCAATGCCAAATATTGGGTCGTACAAGTGGAATTTTATAGAGACAAACAAGGTGAAGAATAGTTGTAACAACTGTTGGAACATGGTGTTTCTCGACCAAGTACCTCACCATGTGGTTCACCCCTTATAATTGTGCCTAGGAAGGGTGCAACATGATGGATGTGCATTGGTTATAAGGTTTTATAAAAAATATGCTCATGATAAAGTAACCCTTTCCTAAGAATCTAGGGAAATTAGCATTAGATAGATTCTTCTATAATTGATAACAATTTATGAAATTATTTTACTATTTATCTTATCTTGACCTTCTTCTTATTATGAGTGTATGTGTTTACTTCATCAAACTTCTGTTGAAAATAATACTGAGAGGGGGGGTGAATCAGTATTATCTAGTTCTTTTAACAAATATTCCTTATTTACACTTTGAATTAATTTTGCATATAAGTACCATAAAATAACGAGCAAGAAAAACCGACAGTCGCATCAAAGAACACTAGATATAAGGTGGAAACCTAATGTGGGTGAAAACCACCTGCTGCAATATGTCTCTATCTTCTTTCAAATTAGAAACTCCTTTTACAATGGTCTTGTACTGGTGCAGTCCTTTACCATTACGCAAGCTGCAACCTGCAGAGAGCTACAACTCTCTCTCGTTTTCCAGTCTCTCCTGGAAGGGAGCTACAACCCCCTACTTCTTTTCTTTTAAGGACCACTTTTCATAAATTTTCAAACTGGATCCATAAACATCAAATGATCATCAAGTACCAGTAAGTCACCCAGATAACCAGATCCACAATAACAATAAACTAAACCCAGAACACCTTATCAACAAAAAAACCAGTCAACAAAAGATCTTAAGACAGATACGCAATTTCCTTTTCTCTGGCCTTCATCGCTACGCACTTCACCTTCTGTGGCACCGCGCACCTCCACAGCTGCACCTTCTGTGGCGCCTCCATGGCGTCTCTGCACTGCGCCTTCTGTGGCGCCTCCATGGCGTCTCTGCACTGCGCCTTCTGTGGCGCCTCCATGGCGTCTCTGCACTGCGCCTTCTGTGGCGCCTCCGCACTGCGCCTTCTGTGGCGCCTCTGTGGCATCTCCGCACTGCACCTTTTGTGGCGCCTCTATGGCGTCTCCGCACTGTGCCTTCTGTGGCACCTCTGTGGCATCTCCGCACTACACCTTCTGTGGCGCCTCTGTGGCGTCTCCACACTGCGCCTTCTGTGGCGCCTCTATGGCGTCTCTGCACTGCGCCTTCCGTGGCGCCTTCGCACTGCACCTTCTATGGCGCCTCCGCACTGTGCCTTCTATGGCGCCTCTATGGCGTCTCTGCACTGTGCCTTCTGTGGCGCCGCTGTGGCGTCTCCGCGCTGCGCCTTCTGTGGCGCCTCCACACTGCGCCTTCTGTGGTGCCTCTGTGGCGTCTCTGCACTCCACCTTCTGTGGCGTCTCAGCACTGCGCCTTCTATGGCGCCTCCGCACTTCCGCAGCTGCAGCGCTCGAGAGATCACGCTTCACAGATTCGCTTTCCACTTCACTTTCATATAGATCGAGCTTTTGAAACGATAACCTAATATTTCAGATCTTAAGATATTCAACCCAAAAGCATACCTAAGCCAAATGATCTCCTTTGCTTTATATAGGCAAGCTCTTCCTCAAATCATGGATCACGGGGCTCAATAATAATAATAATATAAAACAATAACACGAGCCAAAACCATAATAACACAACACCGTCGGCTAAATAACAAGGGTTAAACATAAGGAACCCAACGTGTGCGCACTTTACTGCCTTGAAGTTTGTGCACTCGGGGTACGCACCTCATGAATGGGTAAAATACCAAGGGTTAAACATAAGGAACCCCACGTGTGCGCGCTTTACTGCCTTGAAGTGTGTGCACTGGGGGTACGCACCTCATGAATGG
>APFE030610803.1:0-48968 GCA_000404065.3 Pinus taeda | reverse complement strand
TTCTCCATATAAAGTTTTCAACCTATAAGTTCCTTGACCAATTTTTTGGACAACTCGGAATAGGCCCCGCCATAAGTGTTGGAATTTCGTGTGTTTACCTTTTGGCTCATTCAACTTGTCCCATTTCATGACTAGCTCTCCTACATGGTAATATTTATCTCCTGCTAGATGACGATCAAACCATCTCTTCACAATCATTTGGTGATTTCTAAATTTATTTCTGGCTTTATCTCTCAATTCCTCCAACTTCACCAGTTGGTTGATCCTTTCTTGGAGTAAGGATGAAGGGGTCCCTCTTGAGGCTTGGGAGAGCTGTAAAGAGGGAAGGGTAACATTGGGAGGTAGGATGGCTTCTTGTTCATAGCTGAGGAAATATGGGGAGTTTCCTAAGGCCACTTTTGGGGTGACCCTATCGGCCGAAAGGGAATTTGTTAGAGCATTGTGCCAGTTCCTCTGGTTGTCGGTGACAGATTTACAGATTATGCAGATGAGGTTTTTATTTAAGGACTCTGCAACTCCATTTCCCTAGGGGTAGTAGTTTGATGCATACCATATGTGAATTGATTTATCAATAGAAAATTCAGTCAATTTCAGTGAATGACTGGCCTAAGGGGAATGACTGGCTTTCTTTCTCATCCTGTGGTAGTTTCACATGCTTCGCATTTCCGAGTGTAGGCGTGAGAGTCTCTGAACACTGTGGGCCAATAATATCTAGTTCTTAATGTTTTGTGAGAAGTGGTCTCTCCGCCATAGTGACCACCTACTAGGCCATGCATTTCTTTCAAGACATGGTTGGCACAATCCTTTTACAAACACCTCGGCTAGATTCCATCATAATTTTTTATATATACTTTGTTATTGGCCAAATGGTACTGATTAGATTTCAATCTGAGTACTCTCTGTTGTGCTCCATCCATGTGTTCATGACATGACCCCCATGTAAGATAAAAGCGGATGTCATAGTACCACAACTCATGATCTAAAAGGGCTTCCAACATTTCACGCTCACACATCAATGCTTCATTAGTCCATAGAGGATCCTCCCTGAATTCCACTTGTGCACTCTGTAGGTTCCGTGCTTCTGGTTCTTCGGACGCGTCTACTTTCTCCAGCAAGGCTCCTATTGTGAGCTTACACAGTCCCTGCCCTCGAACTATTTTTGCTAGCTTAATCTCGAGGTCGTATTCTTGAAGTGTAGTTATCCAATTTCCTATCCTTTAACCCATTTCTTTTTGCACGAAGAGGGCTCTTACAGCAGGATGGGGAACGATCACTTTAGTCCTGGCCTTTAATAAATAAGGGAAAAAATGTTTTATGGCCTTAGAAACCATAAAGCCTTGTTTCTCCACTTCTGGGTAGTTTAGTTCTACTCCCTGGACATTAGAGCTCATGAAGGAAATGGGGACTTCATTGCCCTCGTCATTTTTTTGGGTGAGGATTACAGCATATGAAACATCAGAAGCGAAAGTGCACAGAAGAATTCCTTGTCAAAATCGGGACTAACCAACACAGGGCTTCTGCGATGTACTCTTTAATACGTTGAAATGCTTTCTTAGCTTCATCCCTCCACTTATACATGACGTATTTCTTCATCATTAGGTGCATGGGGTACACTATTTCCGTGAAACCCGAGACAAATTTCCTAACGAAATTGATCTTCCCAAATAAAGATTGCATTGCCCTTTTATTAGTAGGGGGTTGTATTCTCAGGGTGGTCTCTATTCTTTCAAGATCAATAACAATCCCTTCTTTAGAAAGGATGTGACCTAGTAGTTTCCCTTCTGTGACTACGAAGACACTCTTCTTGGGATTCAATGATATTCCATACCTTCAGCATCTTTCCAATATCCATTTTAGGTGATAAATATGATCCCTTATGTGATATGAATACATTATGATGTCATCCATGTAAACCACTACTCATCTATTAATCAACCCTCGGAAAGCTATGTCCATAGCTCTTTGGAATGTGGTGCCCGCATTAATAAGTCCAAAAGGCATTTTACAATATGCGTAGGTGCCCCATTTAGTGTTGAAGGTTGTCTTAAGATGATCCCCATTAGATACGAACACTTGATTATATCCTGAAAACCCATCTAATAAGGACTGGATTGTGACAAGTTTAAATTAGTTTACTAATTATGTTGAATTCACAACTAAAATTTGTGATTCCAATCCATTGTCGAATGCATGTGAGATTTAAAAAATCACTACAAATTTACATTAGTACACATTGGGATGAATTCACAATTAAGAATTGTGTTTCTAACATATCTCTGACGCAAGAAAACTCAACAAATCCCCTGAAAACTCCAAATCCTACTACAAATAGACTACAACTATGCTAATAAATTTACCTTCATATTGTTATTAGAAAGGTCGAGCATAGCGATGGTGGAGAGCCTCTGTGCAGAGTCTGGCAAGTCGAAGAGTATAAGCTTGCTAAGTTCGTGGCGAAGCTGTTGCAGATCAAGCTTCATATTTCCCTGAATATCGACTTCGGTTCTTGACAAATCTGCCTTCTCGGACTTTTTAACAATGCTGTCGTACATTTGATAGAGCTCCTCAAGCTGTAAAACAGATCTGTGCTGAGCCTTCTCTGCTTCTGCAGCTCTCTTCGCTTCGGCCTCCATCGCAGCCTGCATTAGTCAATCGATGCAAATTTGTTTATACTGTAAATCAGTCAAAAGGGGATTCACAAAAGGAAGAATTGGGTCTGAGTTGAATCGACCTTGGCAGCCTTGCAGAGCGAGATATTCATTCCGGGGGGACTGGGGAGCGTTGTGATGGCTTTGATTTTCCATTCCAGTTCTGAGTCAATGCCGGATATGGCCTCAAGCGATTTTTTTACAAGATCGTGACTCGGGCGAGTTCCCAGGCTTCCCTCGTCCCATACATCGCCTGCCAACACCATTGTCGTGGCCTCACCCTGATCCAACTCAGAGCATGCAGTTTAGAACCTTTTATGTTATAATTACAGTCAACAATGGCTGCCTATTGCCCTAATTGTATGTTCAGGACCTCCTGTCTGTGACGTAATTGGAAATTTAAGTTAATTGAGGCTGCAGAATCTTTCATGTCTCTATGTAAAATTTACTCAATACGTGCGCCTGAGAACAGACGAGAACCGGATATGGCCAGCAATCCAAGTATGCTGATGAGTGAATCGCCAAAATGTGCTGTCGGCGAGTAGACATGTATGTATTTTATACCATGCCATCCAATCAGGAGAAACTCTATGTACAGACATTACAGCTATTCTTCTTATTTATCGCAATCCGGTTGTGACAAAGAAGTCTTCCCAAAGAAATCAAGAGTCTACACGTCTCACATAAAATAATCATACCAATGGTTTCACCAAGTTGCAAGAAAACCATATGCTACCTAACTTTGTTAAATATTTGAATGACATTCCCAATATTAGCTGCCAAGTTTTTTGGCTTAATTATTATTGTTGTTTTTTTTGTCACCTTGTTTGTCTTTCTTTTTAACCCCTTTTGGTGGGTGAGACGAATATGGCCAAGGCGTTATAGATTTTGGAGTATTTTGTAAATCTGATTTATAGAAATAAATTCAAAGATTTTATTTTATTTTCTTATTATATTTTAAAATAATTAAATTGCATTTAAATATAAAAAATTTACACATATCCTCTAAGCATTTGGCTAATTTATATCAATATAAATATATATTTTTATATTAAAAGATTTTCACTTAAAATTTAATATTAACTATTCCATGATGGGGTGTTAGATAATGGGAACCATGCATCACGTGTAGAATGACACTTGGCATAACGTTTAAGTGGAGGAGGGTAGGTATATAACTTCTCCATCACACTGTAGTTAATTACTTTGTGTTTGAATGTGTGAAATATCCTCCTTCATCTATGTGCAACGAATTTGAATTGTCTCGAGAATCAATGGTGTCAATGCTAAACTCGTTAAGTAGTTTGGTGCATAGAGTTGTCTAGTTGTTTTTTCGCTCATCGAGGGTTGCGAATTTACCTGTGCTCTCATCTCTAAGGGTCGTATGGGTATGGTGATGGTCGTCTATTTATCGCTCCTCTTGCAAGCTCAATAAAGTAACAAATATTTCCCAATTGTTATGGGTGAAACTTTCCCTCTCACTCCTTGGTTGGAGGGTGTGCTCTTTGAGGATCTAGTTAGTTCTGGGGGTTGATGTTTTGGGCCTGCATGGTTTCTTTCCTCGGCATTCCAGTTGGCGGTTCTCTGTTTGTATGTGCAAGGTATACGTTTCTTTTATAAGTGCCGCCGAGACTTCTGGTGGTGGTGATTTTGTTCTGGTGGCGGTTTGGGTGCTGGAGTTGTTGCCTTTTTAGAGTAGGCATAACCTGCCTTTTCCTTCTAGGGGCCACTGATAAAAGAATCCGCTTCGGCAAAGACCAGTGGATCTAGCATCGGTCGGGCTTCTCAAAGCTTGAATTTCTAATTATTCCTGTGCGCACTTGGAAGGTCTCCTTCTGGCCTTTCCAGACATGGAATTCTCTGGTGGTACTAACCTGGATTGGTGTTTGTTTAGCAGCGAATTTAAGATGTGGTGACCTGCTACGTTGGGTTACCTTTCCTTCTATGTCTATTGTGTGGAATGTTTGATTCCTAGTGGAGGGTGGCTAATTGCTATTGTGCATCATTTCTAGGTGTTCGGTGCTGGGATTGTTTTGGTGGTCGTTGGTGTGGGTTGAGGATAGCCTCGAGGGTGTGGGCTTCATCTTGACCATCAACATGAAGCTGAGTCCACATTCCTCGCGTGCCCTTGTTCAGGTGAAGGCGAAAGTGTCCTGACTCGAGGAAGGTTCAATTGTACAGGATAGTATCAAGGATGGAGGTGTGAATGCAGGTGGTGTTTGCAGCAACTGGGGTGTTTGAATTGTATGTGGTGTTGGGCGTGGGGGTCATGGTGGGCGAAGGTCTCCAGTCAATTCTGTGGTTGGCAAGGGCAACTCAGTTCTGGTTTAGAGCGGTCATTGAGCAAGCATCGAATGTAGAGGAATGGGACATGGCCGAGTCTCGAACTCATGGGGGTGGAGTAGTAATTCAGGTGGTGCAAGGTCAGCTAGATGCACATCTTCTAAGGATGTTGAGAGTCCCATGATGCTTCAGGCGATGGTTCTATCTGTCATAGACTTGCTAGAATCTAATGATAGGGTCCAGAAGAAGGAGCACTAAGCAGTTATGGCAAAGCTGGAGAAAATCCACTCTATGCAATGCCATGTTTGAAAAGGAGTAGTCGTTGTCTAGCATGAGAAAAATCTATTGACTGAGGAATTTGAAAAGTTGGAAGCTTGGCTTGCTCACTTTGAGCAACATGTCAAGTGGTTGTACTATACACCTGCTTTTCCAAGCCAGATAATATTGCTTCAATCACTTTTGATGACTGATTATGGTAACAGGTGTCTTTCTAATTCTTTGTGTTTTTTGATATGTAAGACCTATAAGGTTGTGGATCTCTCCGTTGGGAATTTTATTTTTGTATTTAGAATGGTAATAACATTGTTCAACAGAGCTGGTTAGCGTGATACAACATACGTTTTGACATCTTTGTATATATTTTTTGAGTAATGAAAATCTTTCAACTTATAAAAAATAAAAATTACTCTTAACTATAATGCCCATAAACTTTTTTGATTTGAAATAATAATATTTTCCCTTTTTTATATTAGAAAAATTAACTAAAATTATTTTATTAAACTTATAATAAATTTTAAATATTATATTTTATTTCTTTTACTTTTACCTTTTTAACCAATTTGGCGCTTAATTTCTACAGCTTATTATATAAATTTAACATAAATTAATAATAATGTGTTATTTTTGCAAATAGTTATTATGCATCCATACAAACATAAATTATAGTGAAACAGATTACTATTTATTTGTATATCGATTATTTAGTTTTTATTAAACTAAAAATATGTTACATCAATCTTATTTAAAAAATATATTATTTAATTCTTATTTATTTAAAATTATTAAATTAGTTTCTAAGTTTTTTTCCTTTGCTTTTGAAAGGGGTATTTTTTAATAATAAATTATATTTTATTCCATAGTCATAATAGTTGGTACAGTAATAAATAGTTTAAACTACAAATTTAAAATGAGTAATACTATTTTAGATGCATCTAACTCCGAGTCTATTATAGATGGGGAAGATCAAATTTCACAAGATGCAAATATTTTCTCAAATTAATAATAATAATACTACATCAAAATAATATTTTCAAATATTAGAATTTAGACTTGAAAATATTTATCATTAAATATTTTAATATATTCATAGGATATAGTTTTTCTTTTTAAAGATTCATTTTATAAATGTTTAGTTAAATAAAAATATATTGGAGTCCAATTTTAAATTCTTTGTGTTAAATTGTATTATAGTTTTTTTTTTAATTGATTTATATAATTATTTTCATTTTTGTTTTGAGATAACATTAATTATTTTTATTTTTATTTTTATTTTATTAGATACATGACATACTTACACATCTCATCTTATTATTATTTTATTAAATACATAACATACTTACACATTTCATCATATTAAATTTTAAAATACACAAAATAAATATGTTTAACATATTTATAAAAATGATAATTTTGTCACTTTTATTATGAATATTTTAAATTAGAAACTTTTTATCAAACTAAAATTTTAAAATGATCTCATATCTAATTTCCTTACTATATTTTGAAGAATTGATTTTTATTTCAATATTTTTGTTTTTTTTATACCAATTAAATAAAATAATGATTTTCATTTTCCAAAATGATCTCTAATTTCCTTACTAAATTTATAAAAATTAATTTTTATTTCAATACTTTTCTTTTTTATACTAATTAAATAAATTAATGATTTTCATATTCCAAATTTAAGATACATAAATTATAAATCAAAAATTATATTATATCTTTCTTATCACCTTATCTATTGAATTATTCTTTTCACAATTAAATTTTTATATTTTTAATATTCACTTTTATATTATTTATATAGCTCAAAAGTTCTAAATTTTTTATAACTAATAATTAATAACTTGTTTTATATAACAATAATTTATATCTTACTTGATTTTTCCTATTAAGTAAAACACATAAAATAATATAAAATTGTGTATCATAATAATTAAGCGTCTTACAAAGTTTATTACATTTAACTTAAATTCAATATTTGTTTTTAAATTAATTATGTTACCTCGTAAAGTCAAATTTCATTCTTAATGAGCTCATATTGAAAATATCAGTCTCACTCTACAACACAGGAAACTAGAGTTATTGATATGTATGAAAATAACAAAATGTCTACATAGAAAACTAGGAATAACAACTAAACAAAAGGTCAAATAACATAAAGGAGTCTACGTGAACATAACCAACTTGGACATAATAGTTGAATTAGGTGTCTAATAATTACTATGGAGTTGAATCCTTCACACTCAAACCAGGTGGCATAGAGGTCTTAAAATCACATTGGATGTGTCTCTCAATGTGAGCTAACCAAGCATCCAATCTATCTAGACAAGTCTATTGTTTCAATTGATTGCACTGAAGTCATTGAGAGATGAGATAATATCATTCCTATCTTCATGTTTTTCTTTTAAGACTCATCCAAGTAAAGTAATTAACTACTAATGAAGGGTAACTTAATGCATATATTGATTCCTTCTTCCCTTAGTATGGCCAAGGTTAGGAAACTAATGGGACACCTCTTCTAAGAGTTTTGAGTCAGAATAAATTGATAGTCTTGTGCAGCCTGGGACTCAAGTCTTTAAATATCTACTCAAGTATATGAGAGGTATTTTATTGATAGGTAGTCACTGCCTCCTATACCTATGACTAGGCATGTGATTGATTAAGCTAGCCATGCCCGCCAAGCCCACAATGAAAACACACACTCTGGCAAGGCATAGTGACTACCACAAGTAATAGAACAACATAGTGACAGAGAAAGAAACCTCACTGGTCCCAAAATTCACACCACATCAACCACCCCTTAGGTTTAAAAATGAAACCATAAGCTTGCTTGACACTACCCCCTCCCCTCCCCCCCACTACAATTTCCAACCAAGTCTAATCTAACATGCTACAAGAATGCCCAAACCAATCGAGCAATGACAAATAGTTATAAAATTGAACTAACCTCATCTTCCAAACTAGTCACTGAGAGAAAAATACCAAAATCCCCTAAGTGGGGACTTGAAAAACCAAAACCACAATCCCTCTTCCTATACAATCTGTCTTCCCAACCCAGGGAACACAAAACAACAACAAACCGCTACACAAACCCTATAACAAGAGTACCACCATGTCAAATAGAACCAAGGAGAATTATAATATTGGGTAAGTGAAAAGACATTAACCAGTTAAACCCATGAAGAAACACTAGGAACGAGAAGCTCGACAATGCCAAACCCAAACTACACCCATAACAATTATGCCACCCATCCAAAGTACTAGCTCAAAAAATCATTGCTAAGATTGAGTATGCACATTCACCAACTTCTCTAGCTCCAACTATATGGCCTTCTCCCCTCTTGATACAAAAATGAAAGGAGAAACCATCACTATGAATCCAACATGCCACACCACTATCAACATACTAATTCATAATTTGGTATTGTCATCTCCAAATTGAGAGTTTTTGCTGACAAACATGTTAATCCCACCTTTCCTAGCTGCAGAGGAGGAAAGAAAATCCCACTCGCACCAGAGAAGTTACACACATAGGTTTCATAATTTCCCCTCACATTGTAATCCAATTGTAAGTTGAGTTTGGAAAAAACATTTCGATGAAATGACACATTATTCTTCAGAAACCTCATGCTCTAGCGGCAAGCCATGAAAAATTATTCTTAATGACATGACAAGTCAATGGAGTGGCAAGCACCACCCATGAGCTCTTGAGCTCATCTTCTACATGTCCAAGCACACCATCAAGATAAACCATATATATATATATATAGCACACACACACATTTGGAAATGGTTGAAGATATGAAATTTGCTGTTGTCTACACTTTATTTAAATAATTAAAGTAAAATTGTAACACCCTCTACCTGGTCTACCCAAAAGTAACCTTGCCAACTGGGGTAAACATGAGGAGACATGCTAATACAATCATATTCATCCTCCTATGTCACCTAAGGAAGTGGAATCAAGGAAACATCACATAAAATCATCTAACATCATCAACAGAACCCTTAGGAGATAAGTCAACCACTCAGACAGCCTGTCCCTGGGTGCCACTGCTATTCCGCATCTCTTAGGTCATAATCGTTCTCATGCTATGGGAAAGGGAGTGACTAGAAACCCAAATTTGCTCTCATAGGCCCGTGTGCCAATCACTATGGACCAAAATTACTAGTTTTGTGCCAACAGCCCTTGGATTTAGGCCACTTGTCTAGCCGAGAATCCTGGCCTCTACCCAGAACTTGTTGTAACTTCCATAATTTAGTAAAAACATGAAAACGATGTTGATCAATCAAAAATTAGCCTCAGGACTAGGCCTGAGCATCCCCAACTGGGACTGACATTCTATCAAACATTTGGCATCAATGCAACTGACAAGTCTAGGATCACCTAATTCTCCATTGAGCTACTATATCATCAATTAGGTCTTGCATCCATCCATTTAGCAATTATAAGTAAATATATGAATAACCATGACATAAAATAGTCATTCAACCATGCTTATAACCAACATAAAATGATATATATATCATATATATGATAGCGATTAAATCCACAAATAAATCACTGCAAAAGTAAGAGAACATAACTTTTATTAATCATAGGAAATTTTCACCAAGTTCGAGACCTCCACATATCACCCACCCATGGACATGCCTTAACCAAGTCTCTCTTTCAGCCAATCACCCCTGTGCCATATTTCAAGCATGAATGTGGGATCTCATAGAACAACCAATCCAAGAACACCCAAGGGAATCCAAAGGTTAAATCACCTCCACCCTCAACAAACCATGATCACACCAAAAATTGTGCTCCAATTACGACCGAATAGAACTTAGAATGCCATCCAGAATCCATCACTACCTTGAGGAATTTTCCATCTCCTCGTCTCTTAGGCTTTACCACAATCCAAACCCGTACGCCACTAAAACGAGTCAAGAGATTACTATGCCTTTGGAAATGAACCTTGAGACCACCTCTGCCTCATATTCCGACATCCATTCGAAAAGACAAAGCTCAAAACCAAAATAAACATGCCAACACACCATGGCATCCGGAAAATGGCAAGGCTAGGCTAAAAACCACTCACATAACCTAGCAAAGCCATGGCACCACAATAAGAGAACCATACACCAACATGGAAAGCCATGCATGTCCAAACTAGGTAGGTAATCACACATGCAAAAGGTTACCTGCAAGTAATCCTCTTGAACCTGCTTGATCCTGCTTTCCTTTCCTTGATCCTCACTTTCTTTTCCTTTCCTTGCTCCAAAGTAGAGTGCTCCAAGAAAAATCTAAGTGACCAAGAGAGAGAGAGAGAGAGAGATCTCCAAACTTGAATTGAAGAAAGTTTAGCAAAATCTTGCCCAGTGGTCCTCAAAAGCCTTTTTATGAATGAGGCCTCTATTTTCTTTGTTTTACATTATTTTTTTTCAATTTCCTCCTCACATGCAACCTGTAACCTTTCACCTTACTTTTCTCCTAATTTCCTTTATTTTCATAAATAAATTTGCCAAAAATGTCTTTTTTCCTTCTGATGTCTTTGCCTTAGCCTTGGAAATTTTCCTTAGCCAAAAGACACATCCATTGATGCCCATTACGATATATTTGCCTAACATTCAGCTTAGAATATGTGTCCTTACCCGTGGTCTTATTTTTCCTTTATTAACTTTTATTACATGAACTTTTTCACTAGGGTTGTTACAGAACCCTCCCCCTTGGGGAACACCATCCTCAGTATTAAACCACATGAAGACCTCAGTAAAAATTTTAAAAATAAAAAATAATGCCTATGGAGCTTTATAACTTAGTTCATGGCAGCATTTACAATGAGTAACCTACTCAAAACAAAAACATCATGACAACATGACAAGATAATAACCATACCGCTTATTGGCACTTTATATCTTATCTCATGGAAGTATTTACATCCATATACATATACATATACAAATATCAAAACATTAGTAAAAAATATGCCAAACATAAATGAACATCAAACCACAACTATTTTTCCTCAACTGGCAAACAATGAAGGATATAGTGTCTGCACCTAATCCGCCACAGCCCATGTAACTTCTTTAGGCCCAAAGTGCTTCCACTGCAATTTAAATTTCTCTATGGCTTTGCTCATGAGCATGAGATGCTTCCATTGCAATATGCACTGAGGCTCTAGCTAGAAATCACCTTCTTGCTCCACCTGTAATATAGACCAATCAATAACATGGTCAACATCCTTTATGTACTTCTTAAGACATGAAATATGGAAAATATCATGGAGTTTCATTGTTGGAGGCAGTTCAAGTCGATATGCCATTGGCTCAATCCTCTCAAGGATCTCAAAAGGCCCACAATACTCTGGTACCAACTTGGCACATGAACCAATCCTCAAAGAGCTTCTATTGAGCTTGATGCACAAATACACATGCTCCCCAACCTAAAACTCTTTGAACACCCTATGTTGATCTGCATAACTTTTCTATCTGTCCTATGTTTCCATTAGATTCTTGTTTATCGCCTACATCTCCTGCTCCATGTCGGTTAACATGTTTGCTCCAATAAGTACCCTATTGACTGGATCACTCTTGCTGATGGGATGTTACAACTCCATCCATACAATGCCTCGAAAGGACTCATCCTCAATAACTCTTAATAACCATTATTGTATGTGAATTCAACCAATGGAAGGTACTCCTCCCATTTCCTTTTTTGGTGCACCATGTACATCCTCAACATATATTCCAAGATCCTATTGACCCTCTCTGTCTGACCATCTATCTACTGATCATAAGTTGTATTGAAGGCCAATTTTGTACCCAAGCTTTCAAATAGCTCCTTTCAAAACGTGGAAGTGAACCTTGCATCCCATTCTATCACAATCTTCTTTAGAACACCATGCAGTCTCACTATCTCTTTGATGAACACATGTGCTACCTCATAGCCTGAATATGTAGTCTTCACCGGAATTAAGTGAGATACCTTACTCAACCTATCAACCATGACCATAATAGAATCATGATGCCTCACTATCCTCAAAAGACCTGTGATGAAATACATGGAAATGACCTTCCATTTCCATTTCGTAATTGCAATAAGATGTAGTATACCACCTAGATGCTTGCATTCCACCTTTACCCATTGACAGACTAAACTTGAGCTACGAATTCTGCCACTTCCTTCTTTATATTCGACCAATAGTAAAACTTCTTCACCATCATGAATGCCTTCTGATATCCTGGATGACTCGATTATGATTTCATATGAAACTTCCTCAAGATAAGCTTATTGATCTCACTGCAATTCGACACATAGATCTTATCACGAAACCATCTGTCATGAGACGATAGTCTACATCCTGATCACCTGTACCTATACCTACACCTAAACCTGCACATAAACATGTACCTATCCCTATAATCTACTGTAACCTATGCATGACCTCCATGTATTTGTCATCCCGATGTCCTTCCTGTGAGATCTTGTCCTGTAACTTTGTCCCATATGAGCTTATAGCTACCATATGATTTACCTCTACCTTCCAGCTAAGAGCATCTACAACCCAGTTCTCCTTCCCTTTGACGTATCCGATATCGAAGTCGAGATCACTAAGAGAAACCAACCATCTAGCTTTCCTAGCATTTAGATTTAGATAGTCAAACAAATACCTCAACCCATTATGATCACTCATCAATGTAAACCTCTTGCCCAGAAGATAATGTCTCCACATCTTCAATGCATGTATAATCGCTGCTAGCTCAAGATCATGTGTTGGATAGTTTTGCTCATGCTAATTTATTTTTCATCCCTCATAGCACACTACATGTCCTTCTTGCATGAGAAGTCCACCAAGTTCCCTCTTGTAATCATCTGTACACACTACAAACTCTGTGTCTAGATCCATAATCTTTAGCAGTAGAGCATGTCTCAACAACTACTTAAGCTGCTCAAAACTAGCCTCACATTCTTCCATCCATTATAACTTCTTACCTTTTCATTGCAATGATGTGATACAATATGCAACACATGAGACGTTTCTGATGAACCTCCTATAGTAACCTGCCAATCCCATGAATGATTTCAGCTCGTCTACATTCTTAGGTGTTACCAATTTCATGATGGCCCTTATCTTTTCTGGATCTATTGATATGCCTTCCTTGGAGACAACATGTCCCAAGTAGTGTACCTCAGTTTGAAATAAACTACAATTGCGAAGATTAACATACAACTGATTCTCTCTTAGCAATATCAACACTGCTACTAAATGTTCCACCTGTTCTTCCTCATTCTTAGAATATACCAATATGTCATCAATGAATACAATAACAAACTTGTCCAAATAAGGACTCAACACACTATTGATCAAACACATGAATGTAGCTAGAGCATTACTCAAACTGAATGGAACAACAACAAACTCATAATACCCATACCTGGTCTTGAACGCAACCTTGAAGATATCCTCTTCCTTGATACGTACCTGATCGTATCTCGATCTGTTATGAACAAAAATTATGTAAAAATAGATAGTAAATAATAACCATAATAATATAAATATAATAATAAATAATAAGTAAACTAATAATGGTTATTTAGTTAATAATGAAAATGCATGTCTTAGAGACATGCATGTTCATGAAAGGGTACTTTCCTCGCTGTATATACAGCACCCTCATTCTCATTTGTACTCATCCTACATCAATTATTTTATACAATATACAATTTACAATTACTATCCTACGATGGATGTGTTTGTCTATGAAGTATTTTAATATTTCTGTTGCGTATACGACTTTTGGTCATTACATTGGTATCAGAGTTGTCTGATCCTCCAGACGCTCAACAATTAAAGAGAACTAGTATGATCCGACCCTTGGCCATTAGTCATTCATCAACCTTCTTATCATCACAATTGCAGCATTGCGCTACACAAAGTTGGAGTTTCTCTGTTTTTCCAATTTCACCATTTACGGCTTTGGCCATTAAACAAAAAAAGAAGGAAAAAAAGAATAGATAGGAAAAAAAATAAAATAAGAAAATAAAAGAAGTACATATAAAGATTAAAAAAAATATAGTCTGATGTAAATTTTGAAGGAGAACATTCATATATATATAAAGGTTTTGCATTATTGATAAAAAGTGCATGATAAAGTTAAGAGGGAATATTTCCAAACATATTTAAAACTATACGTAGGAGAAGGAAGAGTAGATAATATTATCTTGATTATTCATTAAGTGGTTTACAAGCCTATGGTTTTAGTAATCCATGGTAATTTCCCATGGTATTTTCAAGGTGAAAGAAAAAAAAAGGAATACAAAAACTCTTTATGTCAATGGTAAGTTTTACTTTTTACATAGAGAAAACTAAGCAAGTCAAAGGCACATAAGTGAACATATATTTTATATTATACCCCAAATAGGTAAATAACCACATTGCACTAGGATTATGACTTTTCAGTAAGAAAAAGAAAATATTATAAATAAAAATATATCTAAAGAGAAGTTTATATTATAAAGGGGTATTTAAAGAAAATTTCAAGTCATAAAATTATTGGAACAAATAAAAGTACAAAGCAGGTATTATTATAGAATGTTACTTAAAATATCCATATATTAAATTATATAAAGGGTTAAATCTCAATCTATAAAGAGACATAAGGATAGCAAGTTATAACAAAGGAAGAGTACTTTTTAAAATCATTATAATAAATATAAGGTGCAATTTATGTAAATAGTGAAGCTATATTAACTTATTTTAAAGTGAGAAAAAATATATAATTTAGGAAAATAAAAGTTAAAGGAATTTATAAAGGTGTTCAAGTTTATCAAATAAAATGGCACTTATTTTAAAGAAGAATTTCATTTTTGAATAAAAAAGCGAATGGAGCCTAATTCCAAAATGATGAAGGAAAGATGATTTTCCTATAATAGAGTTTTAATCACACATAAAAAATTAATTACATTAATGGGGACTATCCAAGGGAAAAAGTTAATAACTCTTTTAGTAAAAGTCGTGAGGAAAATTACATCAATGTTAATCTGAAAAATCCACTGTTAATTCCAGAGTCAAACAAAGGAGAAAGAACAAATATTTTTGGCAAAAAAGAATATGAAATTAATGATTTACAAGTGATAATTGATCATTATGAGTACATATCTTAATTAGTGTCATAACTATGTTTGATGAAGAGGTTCAATTAATTCTTCGTTGATGTTGGTTCAAAGAATTAGGTATGTTCAATTTAAACACATAAAAAAAATTCTTGATGTTCCCTCACAAGAGGAGGATGATGATGTTCCAAGACATGACAATCAAATCATAACTGATAATGCCTTCATTAAAAAATCTTAAGGATATTTTGCAACTAATGTTTCAAGAGATTCCAGAAACAGTATCAAGGAAGCAAAAATAACTTGAAGATGTCATATCCAAGAAAAATAAAGAAAATTTGTGTTTGTAGGATCATAATAGAAAACTTCGTACGCAAGTGATAAAATGTAAAGCTAAGAAGCATAATTTAGAACAAGAAAAACAAAGTTTTGACAAAAAATTCAATGAAAGTCTCTCAAAGAAAGAAGAGGAGAATTTATGCTTAAAATACCTTAACAAAAAAATATTAGGAACAAATTAAGTGTTTCAGAAATCATAACCAAAATCTTCTCATACAGATTCAAAAACCTAAGGACCATAAGAAATCATTGACGAATAGGTTTGAACAAATTTTCGCAAAAGAAGCGTCAAAATCGCTAGATGGGGAAGAAGAAACAAACATCGATCCCACTAATCTCATAGTTAAGGAAAAGCCAAATCCTACTGAAATCAATATCTACTCGGAGGTTGTTTTTCAAATGACGAACAATCCAAATGAGGATTCAATAATCAATTGGACAATAACATTTCCTGAAGGAAATCACGAAACTGCCATAAAAACATTAAAGGAAGTTCAAACAATAAAAACTCCTTATCTACATCCGAATCACAAGAGTAGACACCTTAATCAATCTAGAGAACATAAACAACAAATTTATGCTTCGAATAATATTGAAGTGAGCTCAATTCAGTCCACTGATAACAATTCGTTACAAAGTTCCAGTGATCAGAAGATTCCATAGAAGGTTAATGTAGGATGCTCTGATCTGTTCTCAGTATGATAATTTTATATATCACTCCAAGGATCATATCAACTTGTATTGAAAAATATTATTTTTCCAAGACGAGAAGGCATTCATAGCCAAAAGATAGATCAAGTAGAAGACATTCATAGCAGAAAAGAGATCAAGCCCTTTCATCAACAAGCTTTGAGGACAAAGCTTTTTGAAGGGGAAGGAAATGTTATGAACATAAGCTATGTAAAAATAGATAGTAAATAATAACCACAATAATATAAATATATATATAAGTAATAAGTAAATTAATAATGGTTAGTTAATTAATAATGAAAAGGTGTGTCTTAGAGACATGTCTGTTTGTGAAAGGGTAATTACCTGGCTATATATACATGATCCTCACTCTCATTTGTACTCATCCTACATAAATTATTTTATACAATATACAATTTACAGTAGTATCCTACGATCCATGTCTTTGTCTATGAACTATTTTAATATTTCCATTGTGTATATGGCTTTTGTTCGTTACACGATCTCAGGTCGATCCTAGAGAACGTTTCTTCTCCCTTCGACTAATCAAACAATTCATCAATCCTCGATAAGGGTTACATGTTCTTGATCGTTACCTAGTTCAGTTGCCTGTAGTCAATGCATAATCTAAGAGTACCATCTTTCTTCTTTATGAACAACACGGGTGCACCCCAAGGTGATACACTAGGTATGATGTATCCTTTGCCCAACATTTCCTTTAGTTGTAGCTTCAACTCTACCAACTCAGGTGTGCTCATCTTGTAAGGTGCTTTCGATGCTAGAGCTACCCTTGGCACCAAATCAATAGAAAATTCTACCTCCCTGTGAGGTGGAAACTCTGTAATGTCCTTAGGGAATTCATCCTGAAATTGCTGCAAAACTAGGTATCTGCTTAACACATCCACATTCTCAACCTCCTTACCCTTGTCACTGGAAATGTGTACTTCAAATATCACACAACCTTTTCTACAACTACGCGCAGCTTTCATAGCGCTAACCATCCTCACTGATGTGGCCTTCTTATTTCCCTACACAGTCCTCTTTTCCCCGCTATCATCCATACACTCAATGGACTTTTCGAAGCTATCCTCTTTGGTTCTTTGAAGGTATAGCCAATCCATACCAGAAAGCATAATATACGATCCCAATTGTAATACATTCAAATGTGCTATTGTAGCATACCATTTAAATCAAATGCACAAGCTCTTACCCAATCGTGAACTTGCTTCTTTGTACCTATAGCCAACTCTACCAACCAAGATTATGCATGTACTTATTTTCTCAAAACACACTTATCCACCAGGTCAGGATTAATATAACTATAGTTAGATCTAGGATCAATCAAAATAGAAATAATTTAATCACAAAGCTTACCATCGATCTCAATGATCAATGTCTAATGATCTGCCTGCCTGTTGTCAACATCTGCATAAATCCAAGGAATTCTATGAACAACATCACCAATTGTATGTGCCTCATGAACTTTATAAATCTGGGGTCTACTACCATTGTTACTGTAGGAAATCCCTCTTATGATGATCCTTACCACATATCCAGCACTGCAATGTTTCCCTACCACTGTCTCTAAACTGATACTCTCCATGTCTCTTCTCAGCTATATTGAATCTCTTGTAAGGAATTGCATTATCTTTCTCATTTTCATTATAAGGTCTTCCTTACCTTGGTGGACATTTTCCTTTAGCTTTGTTGTTTAATGTCAAGTCATGGTTCAACTCAACTTTGTGCTTCAACTTCTCATACCAATTCTTCAACTTTCGGATGGCCTTCTCCAATGATCTACATTCATCGAACTCAATCTGGTATTTGTATGCAACTAGCAATCCACTGATGAATTTATGAACTCTTGCCTTCTCATATGTAAGGCAAGGCACATATCTCAACAGATCCAAAAATATGCTAGTATAATCCTCATCTTTCATAGAATCAATCCGCAGCTCATAAAATGCCTTAGTCTATCATTATAATACCTCTTACACAAGTACTTTCTCTTGGAGAGACTGTCAAATGCATGCCAATTCAAACTTCCTAATCTATGTCCTTGACATTCTTCACGTCACTTAATATCCTATTTACCTTTGAGACTGAAAATGGCTATCCTTGCTTTCATGTTTTCTGAGTAATCATGCACTATAAATAATTTCCTCATGCCAAGCAACCAAGTCTTTACATCTTCTGATTTCTTCATCTCTCCATCAAAGGTAGGTAGATTTTCCTTCTTGAACTCATCCAACAAGTATCCCCTATCACTCCTCATGTACAAATGATAATGATGACAATCATGATTTCTATCAGAACCAAAACTAGAGTAATACCTATGTCTATCACCCCTCCTATCTGGAGTGTCCTACATCATGCCATCTCTCATAGAGTCAGATCTATCTGACCTATGTCTACTATGTGATATATTGCCATATGCCCCATTAGTTTTGTCCTCATGTCCATGGCTGATCCGAAGAGGTCCCTATTGTTGCAAATCTAACAAACTATGAAGTAATATCGCATTCACCTCTGCTTGTTTCTCTTGTGCATGCATTATTTTGTCATTGTCTACTTTACAACTCCTTATTTCTTCCTTCAAGTTTCTCAATGTGTCTTCCAAGTTAGAAGAGTGCCCTAGAACACGTTTCCCACCTGACTCATAGGGAGATTCTATGTATTTTACCACCTTGTTAGCCATATGATCTCTTTCTTGCAAGGAATACTATGTTAGCTAAACCAAATCACCATAAATCAATGTACATTAGCATAACTTGGAGAGGATACCTCATCTGTAAGATCATCAAGTTAGTGCAATGCGTTTAAAACATAACCATAATAACACATAGACATATCAACGCATAACCATCATATTAACTAGGGTCCAATCATCAATGCAAGGCCATATCAAGAATCCATGCTATGACCTCATGCATGACAACAACCATTACTCCAATATACACTTCGCCTCATGCAACTATCCACTTGGATAAGTGATGGGCCTCTAAATTACACATAAATTAAGGCCCATATGATCATCCTTCAACACATTAAACCTCTCTTTTTGCATTAGATAATGTATTCTTAACTTTAATATGTTCATTAAGAAGGTTTATAGATAATTACATATTTGTGCCTAATATTATTTATTTTTGTGCAATATTGTGAGAATATTGGGAAAATTATGGAGATTTGGAGGAGGGGATAATATAGGGACCTACTCCTTATTCTAGGAGGATCAATATTAAATAATAAATCAACAAGATATTCTAGAATTATGGCACCAATTTTGGAGTTCCAATAATTAAGAAAATCTAGGAATGTGTTCCTTGCCATTTAATGCAGGTTCCTAGTATTGCGAACTAGATCCATTAATCAAGGGATTTTGGTGGGGAAAGCTTCCTCCTTTCACAGGGAATGATTGCTAATCATTTTGTATAAGTATAAAGTCAAATAATCATCTAGTGGAGATTTTTATCAACCTTCTTATGGAGAGAACTTGTACTTTTTCAGCTCCATTGTCATTTCTTGTAGTGATGTAATTGTACTGATGGAAATAATGAAAATTGGTGTCATGTTCAACTTCTAAAATATAGTCCCCTTCATATAACTCTAAGTTCCCTTGGGCTTGGCCATCCCAAGAGCCTCAAATCCCTTTTGAATAATTTACTTTTATTCCTTTCACTTCTTATTCACATGCATCTTTTGTTCTTGTCAATTTTCTATTTATGCATTTAGTGTTAATGATTTTTTGTTGTGGGATTGGGTTAAATTCTTGAAGTAAGTTCCCTTGCAGGATGAAAACTTAAAAGAATCATTTCATCCTTGGAAAAACTTTAGAAGGTCATAGTAATCACTGAGTTACATGGATTAGTTTGTTTATTCCCAAATCTAGATTTCTAGAAGTCTTTTGGGGAAAATAACAATAAATTTAAGATATTTTTTAGAGCATGCTAATGAGCTTCAATCGATTTGATTCAACCTAAATTAGATAAAAAAAAATTGATAGTTAATAAAAAAATCATCCAATTACATTTTCAATTTATTAGGTTAGACATTTGATATATTTACTAGCTCACTAGTTCTTGAATTTCTAGATTTTGGACTAGTAATTTTCTATCATTTTTTACCATGGGTTAACACGTCTTTTTGAGTTATTCAAATTGGAATGGATACCTAAGGCATCCTAGTAAATAAAAAAAAATTCCCATCGAATTTGGATTTGATTTTGTTGGTCATTCAGGGAATTATAACTCCCTATAGGAAATTTGTTGTTTCTTGTAGTAGTACTACAGGAAACCATGTAGTAGCCTTCCAACATGGATATACTTGCCCAAATTCATTCAAGAATCTTGGTTATTTTTCCTTAGGGTTGAATGCAGACCCCTATGCTCTAAATAAATGATTAAGGAAGACTAAAGACCATTTAGGTTGCCTCTTTACCCATGCAAAACATTTCAACAATTTGGGTTAATGGACAAATTTATGAATTGGATAATACAATGATGATTTTCTTGATTGACACATCCAATGAGATATGTTAATGGATCTAAAATCTTTGAAATGCAATGTTTTACATTTAGTTCATGATCTTTACTCTATGCAATTAGAATAGGTTTTTGTCCTTGTATTTTCTTTCTTACAATAGGTTAAGGTTTCCATTTTGAGCATTTCATTTTGTACAATTAGTATAGGATTTGATTTCATTACATGCACTTCATTACATCATGAAATTGAAGGAATAACACATTTTATGCTGAATATATAGTGCTGATACCTCTTAAGTTTATATGAACCCCATGTTGATAATTAAAGTTGGTAGCCTTGGGAGTTGCAACCTTCTTATTGCAATATCAAGGCTCATCACTTTTTGGTAACGTTGCCAAAGAGGTGTCAAAGTATGCATTGTTTTCTTCCCTAGTCAATTCATTTCTTTTTAATTTTTTCAAAAACAAAAAATATTTTCATTAGAAATATTTCATTTAAAAAATAGAAAAGTGTATTGGATTAGTTATTCCATTCAATCATAAAAACAAAAACATTCTCCAACACCAACCCACCTCCCATTTGATCTCATTGCCATCCAGTTTTGCAGGTAGAAGAAGAAGAGATGGAAAAGAATATAAAATAAATGGATGGAGATGACGATGATGAGGAAGATCCTCTCAGATTTCCCATTCAAGATACTGATGGTAGTGTGCACATGAAGAAAATCCCTCCATCTTCTCTTTCAAAATTTCATGGTCTTAGGTTAGAGGATCTAGAAACCTTTCTCTTTGAATTTGAAATGCTTTGTAGATCTTCTGGTTACTTAATAAACACTAAAAAATTAAAATTGTTTCCAACAACATTGAAAGACAAAGCTCTTAAATGGTTCATGAGTTTAGGGACTAATTCAATAAGATCATGGAGAGAGATCAAAAATATATTTCTAGAAAAATATAAAAATCATGATCTTAAAGAAGAAATATCTAGAATGAATCAAAAACAAGATGAGAGCCATGAAGATTTAATAGAGAGGTTCACGTACAATGTTAAGAGGGGAAAATTACATCATTTAGGATCTGACACAATAAAAACCCTCTCACTTCGAAAAATTAGGGATGGGTGGATTGATATTCTTGATCTCATGAGTAGAGGTGATGTACACCAATTATCATTTCAAGAAATTTGTGAAACATGCAAACACATATCAGGAGGAAGGACAAGAGTAAGTCAATCAGCATCAAGATCGATAAGTCAGGCTAATATTGGAAATTTGCGTGATAACTTTAAAACACAAATTCTTAGAAATCTAAGTGAACAAGTATAAATGTTAAGAATACAAAATGAGAAAAAATGAGATGTTGATATTTATGTTGTCCATGCAGAGTCAAATGATCTTAAATATTTCCCCTCATTACCAAGTTCGAAGAAGTTTACGATGAGGACAATGGAGAAAGTCAATTGCCAATGTATCTATGTTATGTAGCTCCATGAGGACCATGGCAACCTATTTGACCTGATAATGAAAGAACCTAATTCATAATTTCAAGCTTAGGCACATCTGTCTCAAAGTAATTCGGACACACCCTCTCTTTGGCCACCTTGGCCATCTCATCCTGAAAACAAATATTCACAACAAGGTCACCAAGGAACTTATGGGATTCATCCACAATATCTTGAATATTTTCCTCAATACCCTCCATACCCAACTCCATGTTATCCCTACCATTCACCTCCACCCCAACCACAACCCCAACCACATCCATCTCAAATATCCAATCCCACTCAACTACCTCTATCACCATTTCCAAACCCACACAATGAAGTAGCTCAACCAATTTATAATGCTGAGGTACAACACTTCCAAACATATTCTCTTGATCTAAATGGTATTCATCTTAACTCAGGAAGAGTATTGCAAAAAGTAATCCTATTGATATTATTGAAGGACCATATCCAAAAGAAGAAGATTCAAATGAGAATACCAAAGGTTCATGGGTTACATTTGACGAAGAGTAGACATCAAAATCAGAGATTGAGAAATCTCCCTCATGGTTATCATCAAATCCTCCATGTGTTCAAGAGAAAAATCATCAAAAAGAGGAATATTTGAATTTCATGGTAGAATAAGACGTCCAAGATGATCCATATTAGCAAGTGGACCATGGTTATCAAAACTATATTAAAATACGGTTCAAGACAATCACTAAGTTGAAACAATACTCTCTTCCTCAATTGTGCTTGATATCATCAAATTCAAAGCATTCAATCTCTTAAATCCAAGTACAAGTCAAAGAATACATTTCAAGCCTACACATCAGTTTATCCGTCATCTTGATGTTCACTTGGTTTCATTGGAAGTATTCCTACACTTGAAAATGATCTTGTTTTTTCAAGAAGAGTAGGATAAAAAATGAAATAAAAAACGAAAAATAAGAGAAAAAATAAAAATCTCAAGTGAAAACCTCCTTTGAGGCATCTGAGATTGGCTCATTGATTGAAAACCTGCATGACGCAATCAATGGGTTGGGAAAAAGGAAACAAAAAAGAGAAAAACGAAATATCTTAGGTGAAAGCCTCCTTTGAGACACCAAGGTAGACCTACCAGTTGAAAAACTCATTGAGGCGGCTAGTAGGCCTAGAAGAAGGAAAAAAATTAGAAAATATTCTCTCCATGTATCTCTATGATGAATGTAGGTGCTCTCCAACATTTGCAAGTAACAAAAACAATTTGGCCTCAAAGAAAAAAAAAATTGGTCAAAATTCTAGTCAAAGGAAGTCAAACTTGGAATTTCTCCTTTTTTTCTCAGATGTTATAGAAGGACCAAGGCCATACAAATCCATCACCCTCATCTATTTCCACCATTCACTCATCACTCCTAAGATTTTACCATTCACTTTCCTTGTTGTCTTGAAATATTACAGGAATGTTTTGTTTTACTATAGGAAACAAAAATACATAGAGTAGAAAACTATTTTTGTGATATATTTAAAACCATGCATCCATTTTCCAAGTTGTTTCAAGGGGAGATGCATATGGATGATGGTAACATCCTCAAGCAATTTTAGCAAATTCCAGTGCTCAATTTTCAAGAATTCGACCTCCATGACATACAACCATGTTTGAATTTTCTCAATATTCATGCATACATTTAAAAATGTGTTTCATGGGGAGATCTATATTGATGATGGTAACATGCCCAAGAAATTTGAGCAAATTCCAATGCACGGCTTCTAAGAAATCGACCTCTATCAACTTCAGCCATTTTTTATTTTTCACGAGATTTGTACAACCATTGGTCAAATTTTTTTTATGGTGAGGTGCATAAGGATTATGGCAACATGCTCAGAAAATTTTAGGTCAATCCATTCTATCGTTTGGGAGATATCGACAAAACAAAACAAATTTGTTGATTCTTATGATACTACTACAAGATGGCCTAGTTCTACTACAGGATGCCCTATTTTACTACAGGGAACAGGCCAAAAGCTTAGGAGATGGTAGGGAAGGTGAAATAAAGTGTCAGAAAGGTGTTTAATGGTGGAATAAGGTATAGGGAAGGTGAATATCACCCATGGACAAGTCCATCACTCCAAGAATGTTGATTTGAGTAGTATAACTTGCTCATGGTAACTGGAAGACAGAGGTTTAGAATCACCAATATTTGAAGACCTATACATAAGAAAGCGAAGGAAATTATGACCTTTAGAGTACCATCGATCAATCATCAACTGAGCAACAACATGCATGTCTCTCAAACAACCATTAGGTAGGTAGACGTATGCAATATTCTTGACCTCTTCTCTTGAGCATATTATAGCTTGAAATTTGTTGTTAATGCATGAGAGGTGAGGTTTTATATGCTAAATATGGGTCAACAATCTTGACCACCTTCATCTAGTTAATTGCAACTCACTCCTTCACACATTTAATGTGGAAAAGCCAAATTAGGAAGGGTGATGATTTCGAGGAATGAGAACAATAGTTAAAAGAAGTAATTTATGCAAAGGCCAAGTCACCACAACACTCCAAGCCCCCCATCCATTTCATATCCACTATCTATCCATCATTCATCCATCCCATTTCATGAGAAAAAACATAATATTTTTCAAGAATAAACCCTACACTCAGTCTCACCTTGAAAAATTCTTGAAAAAAACAAACAGAGCACCCTCTCCATTTTCAAAAACTTACACTACTCCCTCTGAGCCCTAACATCATCATACAACCCTTGTACATCATTTCCCATCACTTATGTACAGATAGAATACCCTGAAGGAAGAAGGAATCACTGTTACAGGAAGGCATAATGTTGCTACTAAAAGGAAGAAAGGAACAAATTGAGCTAAAACTCAAAATGGAAGTGCCTAAGAGAGACCTAATTAAAATAGAGAACTCCAAGGTCATTAGGCAATTATCTAGGCCATAAAAGAGAAAAAGAAGGCAACAAAAGGAAATAAGGCATTCACCATCAAAACAGAACTCAAAACGCAGTGATGAAATGAGGTTTTCCAAGAGGTCTCTAATCTCTTTCTAGCTTTTCTCCACGCACTAAAAGTTGTTATAGAAATGGGACAAAGGCATGGAAGTTAAGTTGAGGGCCCACCCTAAGATCAGATTACCATTTTTGCTCAAAATAGGTTTAAATAGGGTTTCCTGTAGTACTACAGGAACTGCTACAAGTTTTCCTTTAGTACTACAGGAACCGCTACAGGGTTTCATGTAGTTTTTACAGGAATTACTACAAGATGTCCTAGTTCTTATCTAAAGGTGTTTTGAAGGTTTTAGAGGTGTCCAAATGGTGGAACAAGCTAGTACAAGGTTGGAAAAGGATGTGGAAGACACTGCCAAACTGAAAAATATTCAAGAACCCATCTTGAATAATGAAAATAAGGCAAGCTAATGGTCTCAAGAAACACTACGATTTTTTCTATGCACAAGTAGTTTTGGAAAACTGAGTGAAAATGGAATGAAGGTTTCAAGGGAGAGGATATGAATGAAATGGATCTACAAGCCAACATAGTTCACTTGCAAAGAGGAAAGTTATGTTTTTTCTTGAAAGACTATTAAACAATCATGAAAAGAACAACCACATTCTTTTCTTGTCCTTGCAGAACTTATAGCCAAAATTCTTAAGAGAAAGAACTGATGAATGCAAAATTGAGAGGCCACCAGGGCCATGAATAAGACACAATGAGGTCACTAAGTTTCTCAGAGAATGAGCAACACTTTCAGCATTGGGGTATGATGGGCCTCTAAATTAGACATAAATTAAGGCATATTCCTCTAAATTTGACATACGTTAAGGTGCATAAGACCATCCTTCAACACATTAAACCTATATTTCTTCATTAGATATGGTATTTTTAAATTTAATATGTTGATTAGGAAGGTTTATGGATAATTGCATCTTTGCGCCTAATATTTTTTTATTTTTGTCGAATATATGGAGAATTGGAGGAAAAGATAATATAGGGACATAACCCCTACTACAGGAGGATCAATATTAAATAATAAACTAAAAATATATTATGGAATTATGACACAGATTGTGGAGCTCCAATGATTGAGAAAATCTAGGAATGTGTTCTCTGCCATTTAATGTAGATTCCTAGTATTGGGAACCAGATCTATTAATCAAGGGATTTTGGTGGGGAAAGCTTCCTCCTATCATGGGGAATGGTTCCTAATTATTTTGTATAAGTACCAAGTCAAATTTTCCTTTAAGGAAGATTTTTATTAGTCTTCTTGTGGAGATAACTCGTATTTTTGTAGCTCCATTGTTATTTCTTACAGGGATGTAATTGTATTGATGGAAATAATGAAGATCGTTGTCATGTTCAACTTCTAAACCTTGGTCTCCTTTATAGGACTCTGATTTTCCTTCGGCTTGGCCATCCCATGAACCTCAGATCCCTTTTGTACCATTCATTTTTCTTCCCTTCACTTCTTATTCACATGAATCTCTTGTTCTTATCTTTTTTCTATTTTTGCATTTAGTGTTAATGATTTCTTATTGTAGGATTGGATTAAATGGTTGAAGTAAGTTATTTTGTAACATCACAAGCATAATTTCATCCATGGAACAACTTTGGAAGGTCATATTAATCATTGGGCTACTTGCATTAGTTTGTTTATTTCCAAATCTAGATTTCTGAAAGTGTTTTGTGACAAATAACAATAAATTTCTGCTATCTTTCAGAGCATGGTAATGAGATTCAATCAAGTTGATTTTACTTGCATTCTTTAGATAAAATATGATATCAGCGTATAATGGTTCAATATCGTTTAGGCTTACCTCATACGTTTGTATTTCTGCAGATGGTGTTTTGGAAATAAACGATGCTTTAGCCAACATTTTGCAAAAGCCTTGACGTTTTACAATATTTGTTGGTTTAATTTCAACGTCATATTCCTGTAAGGTAGTAACCCAATTGGCTCTTTTCTCACCTACGTCTTTCTATACCAAGAGGTTTTTTACCGCTGGAAATGGTACTATGATTTTTGTATGGTTTTTAAGCAGAAAGGGTCTGAAATGTTTGATCGCTTTGAAAACAACATAAACTTGTTTCTCAATGTCAGAATAATTCAATTCAGCACCTTGCAGTTTTGAACTGAAAAAGGAAATTGGGGCTTCCGCCTTATCCTGATTTGCTTGAGTGAGTATTGTAGCATATGTTGTATCATAGGCAAATGTATATAAAATGAAAGGATCAAAAAAATTTGGAGTTGCTAAAGATGGAGCGTTAACAATTGTTTGTTTAATCGATTGAATGCTTCATATTCGTCTTGGCCCCATTTGAAGCTTGAGTTCATTTTAATCATTTCTTGTAAGGGAGATACGATCCTTGAAAAATTTGGGAAAAATCTCTTAACAAAATTAATCTAGCCAAGGAAAGATTGCATAGCTTTCTTGTTGTGAGGCAAGGGTATTTCAGAAATCTCCTTGATTCTGTTAGGATCAATATGGATTCTAGATTTTGACACTATAAATCCAAGAAGTTTTCCTTCACTTAATGCAAAAAGTTACTTTTTTGGGTTAAGTGAAATTCCATATGTTTGGCAACGTTGGAAGATCTCTTTTAAGTCTCTGAGATGTTTTCCTCATTTTTTGGAATATAGAATTATATCATCCAAGTAGATTACTATTGATTTGTTTACTAATCCCTTAAATGTGATATCCATGGCCCTTTGAAATGTGGCACCAGCATTGATCAGACCAAAGGCATCTTTTGATTTGCATAAGTACCCCATTTGGTTCTAAACATGGTCTTTAATTGATCGTCGGGATGGACCAAAATTTGATTGTAACCAGAGAAACCATCCAAGAAGGACATTAATTCTGATCTTGCAACTCCCTGTAATATTTCCTCCATGGGAGCCAAAGGAAAATTATCCTTTTGGTAGGCTTTGTTAAGATTTCGAAAGTCAATGCAAATTCTAATGTCTCTGTTTTTCTTTCTAACAGGAACCATATTGGAAAGCCATTTAGAATTTCGAATGGGAAAAATGATTTTGGCTTTCAATAACTTATTGAGATCAGATTTGATCTGGCTTTCTAGATTAGGATGCATCTTTCTGAGCTTTTGCTGGATAGGTTTTTCATCATTTATCTTTGGGATAGTATGTTGAATGATAGAAGTGTCGTAAGTATTAAGTTCATCGTAGTTCTAGGCAAAGACACTTTTGTATTGTTTCAGGAGATGAACATATGCTACTCTTTCTTTAGGGGCTAGGCTAAGACCTAGATTGATATTTTGCGGTTTGGTATCAGATCCTAGATTTACTAATTCATAGTTCAGAGTTGAACTTTGAAGTTTTGAATTGGTGGATCTTTTTAATCGATCTTTCAAATCATATAGGTCTTCCAATTTGACCACTGATTTTGGCATAGCATTATTAGTGCTATCTTGTTGCAATTGTTTATCATGTTGGTCCTCATCTATTATCTGATTAGTGTAAGATCCTTCTAATGTGAGGAAGCTTACAATATCAGGATCATTGTTGAAAATTCTCCAATTGGTAATGTTATCAAGAATCGAGGGTCTAAAGATTAATTCAATTGAAAATCTACCGGGGCTATATTCTTCTGAGGTAATGAGCTTAGAAGCTGCGTTTTCCAAGAGGTCAACACTAGCATTTTAGAGTTTGGGAATTGATAAAATATTAAATGCTATAAAATGTTCAGTCAGATCTTGTACTAAAGATTGATAATGCTTCAAATGACCTGATAGACAATGTATAGTATTTCGTGCCTATCTGATAACAATTTCAGAATCTCTGAAGACTTGTAGATATTTGATATTTAATCTGATTGCTTTGTATAATCCTTGGACTAAAGCCTCGTATTCTATAATATTATTGGTGCAATCGAACTTGAGTCTACAAGTTACTATCGTTTTGTTTCCCTCTAGATTGATTAATACACATCCTACTCCTGCTCCCTCATTAGACTTAGAACCGTAAAAAAATAACTTCCAGAATAAATATTTATTTACAGGACTATCTACGAAATTAACACATTTAGAACTATATGTTTGAGAAAAAATTGCTACTTGAGATAAAACAAAATATTCTAAGTAAGGTGAAGTATGAGCACTAAAATTTCCTAAGGAAGAATCAATAGAATAGTTGCCAATTATATTGTTGTTGTATGCTACAGGTTCATTTTCTCCTTCCAATTCTATTACTATGTATTTCTGATGTCTTTCTCGCTCAACCTTTATTTGATTTGGTTTACCATTTTAAGGGAGCCACATATGCGACCAATCAGTTGCAAAGTATCCATGAAGCTTTTCAGACCAATCTATGCTAAGAATTAGGCCATAAAATTCTAGAATATCTGCAACTAAAATGTCGATAACTTGACATACCTTTGGATTACATGACAGCGTTATGGTAACCTGATTTAGTTTGCCAATCACTTCAACTTGAGACCAGTCTAGGTGCACTATGCATACTGCTGATTTTTGAGGTTGAACATTCAACTTTCCACATATTGATTTAGGTAAGATATTAGATGAAACTCCTGAATCAACTAAACAATTATGCAATTTTTTGTTGAAAACTTCATAAGTAAGAAGAAATGGGGGAGTATGATATCTTGACCTTCCTCCAATTAAAGTGATATCGTTTGGATCAAATTTATTAGTCACATTAGTTGGAGGTCTTCCCATCTCGTGAGAAGCTTGCAAGATTACAACGACGGGCAGAGGTGCAACTGGTACTGCTTGTAATTCTTTCAAAAGAATCTTTTGCTGATGTTTAACTTGCTCAACTCATAAAAAGTAATGTTAGCCCTAGTCTTATTCATGTCTTCTATGATATGATACTCCATCTCATCATAAACAATCAATGTTTTAAATTAAGTTGGTGAATCTGTTTGGATTGGGCTTGTTTGAGTTGCTTTGGGTGTTGTCTTCTTTGCTGGGACTTTATCCTTAGACATCGAGCTTGTGCTCTTTGGCTTAGGAGTAGGTTGAGGAGGATCAAGTTGATTTCTACTTCTAATACTGACCAGCGATGCCTCTTGATCCTCTTCATCTGGGAGGATGAAACCCCACATTCCTTGTACTTCTACAACTTCTTCTTTATCAATAGGCTCTTCATTAGCAATATCCTCTTCTTCTTCTTCTGATTCAACATTTGTAATAGCATTGGGAGGCCTTGAATCAGTTGAAGGATTTCTTCTATAAGGTTTGTACGACTTTTTTGAATAAGTCTCTGCTACTTGTTTCTTAATGTCAACCATTTAGTTAGACATGGTTTTCAAAACTTTCTACAATCCTTCTAATTCAAATGGGTCTTTCAATTGTTTTTTCTTTGGATCTTCCTTAAAAGTAACCTTCTTAGATTTTTGTTCATCAACATCGTTTTTCTTTTCTAAGGCTATGATACATTTCTCTACCGCTATTGCTTCCTTCATATTGTCAACTAATGTTGTTTTTTTAGCTCTATTAATGAAGATTGCTATGTTTGATGGTAGAGCTAATATGTACCGTTCACTTCAAACTTCTTCGCTAGTCTTGGAAGGGGTAGGAATTTTGTTCAACAATTTATTGAAACGTGAGTTGAAATCTTTGATAGGTAGCTTTGACTTAGCCCTAAGGTCAGATGGGTCATTGATCAATGTCGTAGTAGACCTGTCATCTCCGAACTTAGTCAAAAATTGTTCTTGGAAAATATCCCAACTAGTAATAGACCTGGATGGTAATGAGAAATACCATGATCTGATTGCTCCTTGCAAAGTATAAGGAAAGAGCCAAACAACAGTTTCTTCATTAGTAACCCCATTTGACATTTATGGATAACATAAAGTTATTTATATGTTCTTCTACTAGCATGCCCGTTTCAGGATTGAACTTAGGCAACAATTTTTCAAGATGGGCTGGTATTTGACTCAAGGGTGCAAGCATTAAGACTTCCCTTGTGTTATTCCATGGAGATTGGGCCATTGTTGAACTATTAATAGAGGAAAGCACAGAAGATGATCCTTGCGTTTGGGATGATGAGGATATTATAGTTCTAGATGATTGAGAAGGAGATGTGGACGTTTCAATGGGTTGATGAACAATAATATGAAGTGGAGGGGTGGATGGTTGACTTCGTGGTGGAGAGGTTGAGATGGATGATGATGACGAAAGAGTCTCGCTATCACACCCTCTAGGTGATTTCCTTATTCTCTTCCTTGTAGGTAGAGGTAACCCAGTTGGTTCAATACCAAAATTTTTTGCTCTTCAATATTGTAAGAGGATGAGCAAGGTTATATTGTGAAGTGACACTACATTGAGATTTTTTAGATCTTTGAGGTGATATAGAAAATTGCTAAAGTTTATGGATCAAAGACTCAACTTTAAGAGGTTTAATAGTAGATTTCTCTGAAATGTCAGGGTTTATAACAGTGGTTGTTGTTTTATCGACTTCTTGCTCAATATTTAAAGATTCTAAATGCGATGGAGAAGTCGGGGGAGATGGTGAGGGTGATTTACTCTTAGAATGGTATTTAAATTTAGATTTACTTGCAATTCACAGTTTGGGGCCCTCCTTCTAGTGCCAAATATGTTGAAGCCCCAAAAATCGGCTCTACAAAAAGGGGGATACCCACCCGGTCCAGACCTTGGTTAGCAGCTCCTTTTCTGTTTGGTATAGTGGGTTTGGCTGGCGATATGAGACCAGTTTCCCAATTTATGTGTGTGTGTTGAGAATTGATATTTCCTTTCTAATAATTTCTAAGTAAAATACTTTTGTTCTAAATCTAACGTAATTGTAATCTAATGAACAAAAATATCTAATTCTAAAACTAACCCAGGATTTAATCTTTAAATTATATGATTTAAAATGATTTCAGATGGAAATTGGTAATAAAGATAATTCAACTGCTATGAGAAAAGAATTCAATAAAGATAAACCGTTTCAAATAAAAATTTAGATGAAATGATTGTGGAAAACATATCACATAATAAGTTACTCATATATTAAGCATAAATAAATAGCTATCACCGTACAAAAGTGCCAAATGATAACTCAAGTATTCAAGCATTCATATATAAAAAACAGAACATGAATATCACCTTAACGCATAAGCATAAATCGTTAAGAGATAAAAGTACCATTTATAGCTAGTTCTACTCATGAGCTTCAGCAATAATGATTTATCTCTTCTTAATCCAACATCTACTAAGAGTACAAAAGTGCAACATCAGTAGTAGATATTAAACGTAGATATTAATAAATCTTGTTCCATTCATTCATCAAAACCTCCTCGGAGGGTGCAAAAGTGCATGTTCGGAGGACAAGTTTTTGAAAAATTTCAGGACCCTTCTCTAAATGCATGAGAAATGTTTAAATACTACTAGCTAAATCTAAAAATAATGTATTACAAAAATGTAAGATGTGGTTTAAATGACTCTCCTCATTTTAGGCAAAAATAAAGCAAAATTAAAACTAAAATTGAATCTAAAACTAAAACCAGCAACTAACTATATATGTATATGTTCATTGTAGTCGCAAGCATTCAGCATTTCCCTGAGGAGAGTTGGCTGGCCGACTTCCAAGTTTAGCTGTCCTGCGAAAATGGAATCGGCAAGTGCTAGCACCATCACCTCGGCAGAATTAATGATACATTCAAGAGTCATGCACTGGCTGTGTGATTTTTACCAAGTACGTCCAGTAATAATTCCAATTAAACTTGGTTAACCTTTATGATGGACTTTGCTCTCTCTTGAGACTTTTGTCTCTAGCTTGTCTATAGATGATGTACATTTGGTAAATACTTACATACCACTTGAGGATATCCCTGATAAATACCAATGGTTTTAGAGTTCAAGTTTTTCTTTTTTGCCTTTAGCATTTTTTTCTACAATTTTTTGGGCTTACAGGTGATTGAGTGATTAGAGGCTTTCCTTCTCGAGGGGTTTTTCCCAGCGATGCATGATAAGCACTAATCACACATCAAAAACTACCTCCATTTCTTGATCTGAGCTTCCCTGGTGTGATTTTCACATCTTGCATGCTTTTTGTTAGAGGATATAAACCTTAAATTTTGTGGAAAGAATGACTCCATAAGTTCTTGGTTCTGAGTTTTAAATTCTCTATTCATGATATCAACATTATCCAGTACCCATTTAACCATGTCCATGTGTGGAAGATTTTTAGGCCTTGCCGCTATCCGATGTAGGAACGAACATGCTAGTTCTATAATAGATGCCTTAAACGACCCGCGTGCATCTGTAGTCGTTGTAACCTCCATTACTCTAGGATTTTCTTCCTCGAGTAGGTTGTGCATGCTTTCCCAAGTGATAACACCGGCATATCTATTGTAGGTGGTGTCTGTGTACAAGGGTGTCATTTCCTTATCTTCGAACTCGAAGATTTCCCTTCTTTCCCATAATATTCTGAACACTGCTATGTATACTTCTCTGCTCTTTGCTCATGCAGTTTACAAATGAGGCAAGAGTACTAATAGGAAAAAGGTGACGGGAAAGCTTTAAATTCCGAAAACATATAAAATATATCACCTTACGTGAAATGGCTCTTCGATCAGATCAAAACCATATTTCATTAATGATTGCCAACTAACTTATTAATTAACATTAATGGGCATAACTAGGCATCAGTTTATGGAAAAAAAAAATTGAACAACAAGCCCTGTAGATCTTCGATAAGGCGATTTTGCAATTTTCTTCACAATATCGTAGATTGCAATATCGTGGATCGCACTATTGGTATTCTGTTGCGTGTGGCAATCATCCATTAACGTGTTTTCTGTGAAATGCGATTTGCGAGACTCGCCGTCGCATATTGGAGATTTGAGGAATTTCACCTTAAGTGATATTTGGGGCATGTGATGTGATGAGTGTGTTTTAGTGCATGATTTCACATCGCAATTTCAAAATCTTAGGATTCCACTTGTAGGAAAGAATTCATTAGCTTTTAGTGATGTGATGCTTTTTATTGAGAGAGTGGATTTATTCAAACTTATCATAAAACTTTAGTCTTTTTATATTTTTTGGGTATTCTCCTAAGTTTATGATAGTAAGTTTTATTCAAAAAGGGAATACAAGTACTAAAACTAAATAAGAAGTGGGGTTGTTGCTGGCCACAACAGGTCCAACGTATTTGGTCCATGGTATTTTGATCCATAGTATTGGTCCAAGGTATCGGGTCCGAGGTATTGACCCCATGTATTTGGTCCAAGGTATTGGTCCATGGTATTGAGAAAGGCCTAAAAAAATATAAGGAGGACAAGATCATTAGGCTAGGGAGTGCAAGGATTGAATATCTGATGAAGTGAGAGATCCAATATGTGGGTTATGGGTTTGTGATGCTTTTCTTGATTTGAACTAAGGGTGCACCTATGTGGATGATGATGAATGTTGGATCGAAATATTAAGGGTTGGAATCTATTATCATTATGTGGTTTGATCATTGATAGACTAGATCTGAATTACTGACGCATGTTTGTTCTATAAATGTTATGATCTGGGTATGATTGATGTCTGGAATAGCTATAAAGTTATGAGTTAATATATGAAGATTTGTACATGGCTTCACTTTGTTAAAAGCGTGTATACATGTTGATTTGGTTCATCAGAGTAGCATATACATTATGAAATATAATATCTAAATTTGTAGATGGTTCTGGTGGTTGTTGCAGAGTTCTAGGTTCTACTTTTTATTCTGGCAATTGTGTTTTGATGACAGGTCTTCAATGATTCAGTTGTGGGTGATTTAGAGATTGAATGGTTAATGCAATAGTTGTGTTGCAATGGTGAGTGATTATGAGCTTCAATGCTATTGATGGGTCCAGTATGAAAATTGGATGAAACATGGCCTTTAGTTTATGGTGTTGTGTTCCAGGAGTATCCAATTTGAAAATTTATGAAATGTGGTCACTGGAGGAAGAGTGAAGGTTGGAACCTTTAGTAGGCCGACACCTATGTACTGGTAAACATATCAGCTAGTACAAGAGCCAGGGGGTTGTAGCTCCCTTCCAGTAGCAACTGGAAAATGAGAGAGGGTTGTAGCCTTTTGTAGGTTAGGACCTACGTACTAGTAAATATATCAACTAGTATAAGAGCCAGAGGGTTGTAACTCCCTTCCAGTAGAAGCTGGAGAACGAGAGAAGGTTTTAGCCTTCTGCAGGTGGGTGCCTACGTACTAGTATAAGTCTGCGCTAGTACAAGAGTGTAAACAGGTTTTCCTATATTAAAAGGAAGACGATAGTATGTGGTTTTTGTCTTGCATTGGGTTTCTACCTTATATCATGGTGTTCATGTGTGTTTCTTATGTGTGTTGATCGCCTCTATTTTTACTGTACTTGGTTACTATTTATATGGTTAATGAAGTTCTGATGCATTGATTAAAGATCAACATATGATGAATTAATTGAACCATTAGTTTGTTGGACATACGCTAGTTGCATTAAACATAGTTTCGTGTACATGTGAGTTCCCTTAACTGAAGTAGTGTATATGAATATGATTATGGAAATGAAAAAGTTATTGATTTTCTAATACTAATTCACCACCCCCCCCCCTCTAAGTATTATTTCCAACACATGGTTGATTTTCATTCTAAGACAATATTTATCATAGTAAGATGATGGACCATGGTAGGACATGGTTGAGCATGGTTGATTTTCATACTGAGATAATATTTGCCACAATTTGACTTTGCACCATGGTTTACCATTGTTGAGAATGATTATAAACCCAAGGGCTTTATATAAAACCCTAGGTTTAATATTATAAACCCTATGAATAATATTATACCCTAGGAATATGAACCCCCAAATTAATAACCCCTAGGGATTGAAATTATAAACCCAAGGTATATAAACCCTAAGATAAACATTACAATCCCTAAAATAGACATGATTGGCCATGGTTCACTTCCATATTCAGAAAATATTTGTCACAATGTGATGTTGGATGATGGTTGATTTTCATATTGAGAAAATATTTGTCACAATTTTACGTTAGACCATGGTTGGCCATGATTATAAACCCAATGGATTTATATTGAACCCAAGGATTTATATTATAAACCATATGAATCACATGACACACTAATAATATGAACCCTTAGATTAATAAACTCAATGGATTGGTATTATAAACCCAAGGAAATAATAAACTCTATGGATTAATAATAAAAATCCAAAGGATTATAAACCCAAGAGAATAATATTAAACCCAAGGGATTAAATTATAAACCCTCATTATAAAACCCTAAGATAAATACTATAAACCCTAAAATAAACATGGTTGACCATTGTTTACCATGGTTGGTTTACATATTGAGACAATATTTGTCACAATGCAATGTTGGACCATGTTTGACCATGGTTTATTTAATATTGAGACAATCTTTGTCACAATGTCACATTGGACCATGGTTGAACATGATTATAAACCAAACGGATATATATTAAACCATAGGATTAATATTATAAACCTTATGAATGATATTATACCCTAGGAATATGAACCCTTAGATTAATAAACCTAAGGGATTGATATTATAAATGCAAGAGAATAATAAACCCAAAGGATTAATTCTAAAACTCCAAGGTATTATAAACCAAGGGAATAATATTAAACCCAAGGGAATAATCTTAAACCCAAGGGATTAATATTATAAACCCAAGGTATATAAACCCTAAGGTATATACTATAAACCCTAAAAAAAACATGGTTGACTATGGTTTACAATGGTTCATTTTCATATTAAGATGATAGTTGTCACAATGTGACGATACACCATGATTGACCATGGTTGAGGATAATTGATTTTCATATAAAGACATTCTTTATCACAATGCAACATTAGCCCATGGTTGATTTTCATATTG
This sequence comes from Pinus taeda, assembly GCA_000404065.3. Taxonomy (NCBI): domain Eukaryota; kingdom Viridiplantae; phylum Streptophyta; class Pinopsida; order Pinales; family Pinaceae; genus Pinus; species Pinus taeda. The sequence goes on along the minus strand of APFE030610803.1, from coordinate 11,784 downwards.
AGAAAATATTTGTCACAATGTGACATTGGACCATGGTTGACCATAGTTGACCATGATTATAAACCCATGGGATTTATATTAAACCCAAGGATTAATATTATCCACCTTATGAATAATATTACGCCCTAGAAATATGAACTCTTATATTAATAAACCCAACTGGTTGATATTATAAACCCAAGGAACTATAAACCCAAGGGAATAATATTAAATCTAAGAGATTAATATCATGAAACCTAATCATATAGAACCTAAAATAAACATGGTTGACCATGGTTGATTTAATATTGAGATAATATTTGTTACAATGTGACATTGGACCATGGTTGACCATGATTGACAACGATTGATTTTCATATTGAGACAATCTTTGTGATAATGTGGCGTTGCACCATGGTTATCCATGGCTGACCATGGTTGATTTTCATATTGAGAAAATATTTTCCACAATGCAATGTTGAACTATGGTTGACCATGGTTGAAAATGGTTGATTTTCATATTGAGACAATCTTTGTCACAATGTGACATTAGACCATGGTTGAACAGGGATGGCCATGATTATAAACCCAAGTGATTTATATTAAACCATAGGACTAATATTATAAACCCTATGAATAATATTGTAATCTTGTAATATGAACCCTTAGATTAATAAACCCAAGGAATTGATATTATAAACAACATATATTTTTAAGGATTTAATAGTTTTCTTATATAATATTGTAGGTTACTACTCTAGTTTGAAAATTCATGCATATAGAATGTAGGTGAATATTCAATTAAAAAAACGTAATTTACTATTAAATTGGTAGTTTTATTTTAAAATATCATCCATTTAATCATATGTATGTAAAAAATATGATACTTTTTAAGCAAAATGGAGAATATATTTTTTGGAGAATATCTAAAAAATAGCCCATTTGCAAAATTTCACCCCAAATATTTTTCATGGTTCTAAACCCAAGGGATTAATACTAAAATATCTAGGGATTATAAACCTAGGGGAATAATATTAAACCCAAGGTATATAAACCCTAAGATAAATACTTAAAACCCTAAAATAAGCATGGTTGATGATGGTTTACCATGGGTTATTTTCATATTGAGACAATCTTTGTGAGAATGCAACATTGGACCATGGTTGATCATGGTTTATTTTCATATTGAGAGAATCTTTGTCATATTGAGAGAATCTTTGCGGCATTGGACCATGGTTGACCATGGTTGATTTTCATATTGAGACAATATTTGTCACAATTTGATGTTGGACCATGCTCGATCATAGTTAACATTGGATGACCATGATTGTCAAAATGTGATGTTGGACCGCGACATAATCTTTGTCGCAATGTGGCCATGGTTGACCATAATTGATCATGGTTGACCATCATTGATTTTCACATTTAGACAATGTTTTTCACAATGCGACGTTGGAACATGGTTGACTTTCCTATTGAGACAATATTTACCATAATGTGACGCTAGACCATGGTTGACCAAGGTTGACCATGATTAACAATGATTGATGTTCATATTGATCATGATTGACTATGATTTATTTTCATATTAAGACAACCTTTATCACAATGGCACATTGGACCATGTTTTACCATGATTGAACATGGTTTACCATGGTTGAACATAGTTGGCCATAGTTGATTTTCATATTGAGACAACGTTTACGACAATGTGACATTGGACCATGGTCTACTATGATTGACCATGGTTGATGGTGGCTGATGATGGTTGAACATGGTTGATTTTTATACTGAGACCATACTTCCCATAATGTGATGTTGGAGCATGATTCACCATGATTATAAACCCGAGTTATTTATATGAAACACCGGGATTAATATTATAATCGTTATGAATACTATTATATACCCTAGTAATATGAACCCTTAGATTGATAAACCTAATAGGTTGATATTATAAATGGAAGGGACTAAAAAACTCAAGGGGTCAATATTAAAAACCCAAGTGAATAATACTAAACATAAGGGATTAATATTATAAATCGAAGGTATATAAACCATAAGAAAAATATTATAAACCCTGAAATAAACATGGTTGACCATGGTTGGCCATGATTGATTTTGATATTGACACAATATTTGTCGCAATTCGACATTGGACCATAGCTGACCATGATTGATTATCATATTGAGGCTACCTTTGTCACAATGCAATGTTGGACCATGGTTGAACATAGTTTGTAGAATTTTGTAGAATTTTTCTACAAATCAGCTAGCTCTGATACCATGTAGAAGTTTTTCTACAAATCAGCTAGCTCTAATACCATGTATAAATTTCCCACCTCTAGATCACCTGGTAATGCAATGTACTAAAGAAAAACACTTGATCTACTTCTACAACCAATTTAGTAGAAGCTTAATCAACCATGAGAAACATCAATAAGAACTCATATAATTGATAAGAAGGAATCAATCACACATAACATAGAATATATCACTGGGGAAAGCACCGGCATAAAACCCCAACACTGTATTATGAATCAAGAGGAGATCCTCAACAACATACAAAAGGAATCAGCTTAATAGCTATCTTGATCTCTCTGTAATCAGAAGATCCTGATGATCTTCAATCAGAAGATGGGAATCATGGACAACCTAGGCCTCATTATATAGGCCAAAAGTCCTCCAATATCATATAATAGATCCTTCTCCATGCAAGGAATACTTACTAGAAATATCCAAGCATCTGATAGTACACTATCCCTCATCCGATCTCAACTGGGTCTCTATCTGAACTGACATGCATCAGTTATCCATGAGGGAATGCTCAATTATCTGAAATAATAGTTGTCACATGCATGAAAGCATTAACAAACTATATTTCATTAATTTAACAACTTGTTGAATTAATCTAACTGGACTTGACTAAGTAAAACTAATTCAACTTATCCTCTCATTATAGAACTAAACCTTATCTCCTTTAATCAAGGGATAAATTCCTAAATGAAGGGAGAAAATAATTGCATGATCTCACAAAGACTTCAAGTTTAATTTTCCATAATTAATTAACTCATGGAGATTAATTAATTAATATTTTAAACTGCTTTTAAGACCAAATTTATTTTTATTTCCTATAGTTAAATGAGGGACTCCTAAAAATAGGAAGGGACCCAAAAATGCTATTTTTAAAAGATTCTATTTTTAGCTGTTTCACCTCTCACCCAATGTGGCCAATGACCTCACTGGCCAAACTGCTATTTTTAGACATGCTATCTTTAGGAGTCCTATTTTTAGCACATTCTAAATTTAACATTTCTTGTTGCACATTTTTCAACACTTCCTCTCAACAAGAAAGGCTTCCTCTCGAACCCGATCCTGTAACTCTGGAATGTTCTACATGCAACACATCTACTCAATCCACTTGCTCCAACAACACTTGAAACAAGCACACTCCCAACTAACCCTCTGTTGGGCTAGGAACATACTTTGATGCTGAAGATCTACCTACCACTGACAAGTGCTCCCTCTCTGACATCTACGCTACAACAGCATATCCATGCATCTCGCACCATTGCACACCTCTCTGTGGCACCTAGCACTATGCAAAACACTTGTGCCTCTAGCATTGCTACAACCTGCTAGAGATGCATTGTCCTGGGATTCCCTACACTGTCGCTGTTTGCTGCTCCATTTGCATCTGTCTTTATCCAATCAGTCAGATCCTGCTACTCCACATTGGGGCTCCCATAGCAAAGTCTCATCCAAGAGGTTGGGTACCTCAAGGATCCTCCCCCTCCTCCTTAGGACGATCACTCTATATTGCCCCACCTCCTACCTGGAGGTATGGTTGCATGTGATCCCTCAGCACACCTGGCTCAAAGTTCCCCCCTACTAGAGGTCTCTGCATGAGTAGATGTCTCTACTCGATCTCCACTTGGCTTCCCTTGTTGTGGCTACTCCACAACCTCCTGAAGCTGCTGCACCAATCATGGCTCCTACACAATCGTCTGAGACTTCTTCTAGCACTGCATGTTGAGAGGTAATATGCTATCCCTCTCAACCACCAAGTCTCTAACCTTTGCCTTGATTCTCAAGGCTTTGCATGCATCTTGTACCTCAAGTGCATACAGGTTCTTGGCTAGCACACCAATCTATTTCCACTTTCCTGCTATCATGAAATTTTCTAGAAAGGGAGCTAATTTTAAATCAATGATACCTCCCTCATCCGAACTCTGATTCAGCCAACTTTTTCTTTTGATTATGGGTATTTTTTGACAAGGAATCCAAATAGGCTATTTATTTCTGAAAATTTTGTACATAAATTTTCAGATATGCTCTGGAAACTCTCGGCCCAAAACTCAAAACTTTGAAATCTCGTCTCATTATATTGTTCTTGCTCGATAACTTGGCTCTGATACCATGTAGAACTTTTTCTACAAATCAGCTAGCTCTAATACCATGTAGAAATTTCCCACCTCTAGATCACCTGGTAATGCAATGTACTAAAGAAAAACACTTGATCTACTTCTACAACCAATTTAGTGGAAGTTTAATCAACCATGAGCAACATCAATAAGAACACATATAACTGATAAGAAGGAATCAATCACATATAACACAGAATATATCACTAGGAAAGCACCAGCTCATATTGAGGCTACCTTTGTGGCAATGTGATGTTGGACCATGGTTGAACATAGTTGGCCAAGTTGATTTTCATATTGAGATAACCACTCTCACAAAGTTACGTTGGATCATTGTTGACCATGGATGACCATGGTTGCCACAATGTGACATTGAACCAAGAGGAAATCTTTTTCATAACGTGACCATTATTATTGACCACGGTTGACCATGATTATAAACATAAGGGATTTATATTAAACACTAGGACTAATATTATAAACGGTAAGAATAATATTATAACCTATGAATATGAAGCCTTAGATTAATAAATCCAAGGTATATAAATCCTAAGATAAATACTATAAACCTTAAAATAAACATGGTTGACCATTATATATTTTCATATTAACATAATCTTTGTCACAATGTCATGTTGGACCATGGTTGACTTTCATATTGAGACAATCTTTGTCACAATGTGAGATTGGAACATGGTTAGCCATCGACGACCATGGTTGTCACAATGTGAAATTGGATGAAGAGACAATATTTTTCATAATATGGCCATGATTACTAACCATGGTTGACCATGATTGACCATGGTTGATTTTCATATTGAGACAATTTTTGTTACAATGCGACATTGGATCATGGTTGATTTTCATATTGAGACAATCTTTGTCACAATGTGATGTTGAACCATTGTTGACCATGGTTAACCGTGATTCACTGTAGTTCACCATGGTCTACCATGATTGACCATGATTGACCATGATTGATTTTTCTATTGAGAAAATCCTATGATAAACCCTAAGATAAAAATTATAATTAAGGTATTGTTGACATGGCAAATTTTCGCTATACCAACAAGGGGATTAACCTGATCATAGACGCTAATTAGATCTGATTTCGTTTGGGATGGTTAGCTCCAACGAGTTTTAGAGGATCTCATAAACTGTCTAAGGTGTAGGAAGATCAACAAAAGAAACAACTAACCTATATGTATCAAATCCTATCGACACTACTTCTCACTACTTAAGCTAGACCTAATTATCCTAATCTATCCTGCAGGAGCAGAACTAAAAGAGGTTAAACATCATATATCGATTCCAAGTCCAAATGAATCAATTACTGTTTCAATGAGAACAAGGTTATAATAAATCCTAATTGCAATCCAATTACTTATATAGGAATATACATTCCTTTCCTTACAAATAACACTTGCAACTGATGTTCAACAAAGTCTCGAATCAACAACCTTTCATGAATTAACAATGCTATTGAATAATATTCCATATACCAGGAATAACCATGAAATACTTGTTATCAATATGCACAAACAAAACCACATTTATCTTTATGCCGACAACAACACACTGATTCTAAACATATGAGAGAAAAGGAAAATAAATCTGAAACAATAGGCTCCTTCTTGAACCAAACAGACTTCTTTATTCACAATAAATCAAAGTTATTCTCTCCAAACAAAAAGTCCCCCTCTCCTAAGCATAGGTAATACTTATATCAACTCGAAATGACTCTCGGTCATCCCTTCACCTTTCGCCTTCCCCGTGTTCTTTTTCAATATACAGATTAGAATACACAGATGTAGAACAATCGATGTCACTGCTGACATGTAGAAGGAATTTCTTGTCATTGGAGTGCTTCATTTCGTATGGAAATGAATAGATGTTGATTAGAAGAGGATGACTGTGTGTCATCTCTTCATGATGAAACTTTGGGAAATTTCACTTTCAGAATACATAGGCAACGCATGGAACTCGATCGAAAATGCTTAAGGCTCCGTCTTCAAACAAAACATCTGCATATATGGACTTTCTAGATCTGCTCATGCGTTTCTTTTTTTAATCCTTACCTGCAAAGATAATTAACATTAGTTTTATGATTATGAAACAACACAACATGATCACACACAAACCTTGCATTCAACCACAGTTTCTATTTAATCTTGCAACTTCAAGCAACTATAATTGTCAAACCACTGAATTGCCTTAACAATGTTTCCAGGATATACCTATTCATATTATAGGATTTTGCCTTGAAAACCCGGATCAGAGCCTTTCATTGCAATACACAGGGAAACACGGGAAAACCCACGTCCGGGCCATAAGGCTAGATTTGAAATGGTATACACCTGGGCCTATAGTTATCATCAGGTCTACTTAATCACATTGCACCTTATGGTTAAATTCTAAACTCCACATATTGCGATAAGCAATTGAGGGGGGAGCGGACCCGAAATATATGCATTATGTTTAATGGTCCCGACGGGTCCACAATGTAAGGCTTCCCTTTGAAAACCCCAACCTCAATACGTTTTTGGAAAACATAGGAATATACGTGAAAACTTGCGTTCGGCCATAGGGCCAGACTTGAAATATTATATACCCAGATTCATAGTTGTTGGCGGGTCCGGAATATCACAGCGTGCCTTATATATAACCCTTGGGTTCCGCCGATTGCGGTATGTGATTGTGGCTCTCAACTCGATAATATATATATTTCAGTTAATAAATCCATCTGGTTCGCTATACAGTGGCACGCCATATATATATAGCCTTGGAGCTGGTTGATTGTGATATGCGATGGGGCTTTGGACCCTATATATATATATATAATATGGTTAATAATGTCGTTGGGTCTGGAGTATAGTGGCGCACCTTATATATAAGCCCCAGACCCCGCTGATTGCGATATGTGATGGGGAAGCGAACCCGATAACGTATATATTTTACTTTATAGTCATGTCGGGTCTGCTCTATTGCATCGGCCTTATGTATAGGCTTTGATTCCATCCGATTGCGATATGCAAAGGGCTCCAGACTCGAATATATGTATTTAGATTAATAAAGTCGTCGGGTCTAGTGTATTATGGTAAGCATTGTGTGTCAATGTTAATTGCGATAAGCGAAAAGGATGAGTTATACATGTTTTGCAAAGTATTTCCACTGTAAAGAGTTATGATGGGAATAATTATGTGATAGAAGGTTTTGTGGGTTGGAAAAGTCTCAATGACGATATGAATTAAGGGCTTAGAAAGGGTTATAGATGAATCATGTGGCAGGTATTTATTAAGGGGGCCTTAACCATTTAAAAATTGAAGATTTGACTTGGCAAAGAGCTAAAATCCCTGGGATAAAATAGATCATTTGGAGGGGTGCAAGATCAACTTCTAGGGAACCCATTCAAAATTGCTACAGGGAAAATTTTAATAGGGTGGTTTTTGTGGCCACAACAAATGGTGTACAGTTGGGTGAAAAAGTTATCTCTATTTGCAAAGAAACCTTGGATCCATAGAACATTAGGGTGTTAAGACAAACCTGAAATGCAAACTATGTAGATGGACAGTCATGGGTTCCACTTCAACCTTAATTGTTTTAGATTGGAAAAAGACAAATAGCTTCTACTTACTGATAGTGTTTTGATAGGCATTCTCCAATGATAGTATTATGGGATTTATTGACCATCCTTTACCTATTTCCTACTTTCAAAATCCTTTCAAGGCCATCACTAGTCTACCAATACCTATTTTAGGTGTGTACCTCAGATCTTTATCACTTATCAAACTTGATGTAGATATATTTTCATATGATTGAATGGGGTGTAGTCATGGATCATGCCATATTTTTAAACCGCTTAAGAAAGGTTGGGCTTGATGTGTCAACCAGTACTCTAAGCCTAGAAATAGTCCCTACCCTAACTAGCTTCCCAAACAACCTCTCCTTCTAGATTGTCACAAGGACTTGACATTTCATATTCCTTTAAATAAGTCCTTCCAGTTTCAGGCACAAGTACTAGAGCACAATTGGATTTGCCACAGGGTGTATGACAGTGAGCTTAGCCAATGAAAGGAGGTATACTTGTAGATGAAAAGTATTGGAGAATTTAATGTGGTGGACAGGACCAATGGAGAATAACTGCAAACCTTACAAGCAAGCATAGGCTAGGTCTGAGTGGGATTTATTTAAAATGCAGCGTTCCTCCATGCCAGTCCAGTTGTAGTTACACATTTTTTTTGTTTTATAAAGATGCCCCTACATGCTCCAAATATCCAAGTTATCAACAAATCCTTCCTAGTTGTCAACATGTGCCAATGAGTGGCTTTGGTTTGAATTCTACCGCTAATTTTACAGTTCTCATGGGCTCACCAAAAATCTGTTTGATTTTCAAAGTAACGATGGATTCAGAATCAGTAAACTCATCAGCAAGTTAATGAGGAAGGGAAAGGTTGAATGTTGTGAATGAGGGAAATCCGAAAAATGTAAAAACAAGATGGAAGGACAGAAATTAGCTGGCTAAAAAGAGTTTAAATTCAAAATAGAAGGAAAAAAAACTTTGCAAAAAAACAAGAACGGAAAAGACAGAAATATAACTAAACTAACAACAAAATGAAATGAAATCTAACCTATTCAAGAGGTGACCACCATGTGGTGGCTACTAGAAGTATCTCTTCAAATGTTGGCAATTAATAGGGAGTTTTACAGTTTCTCCATATAAAGTTTTCAACCTATAAGTTCCTTGACCAATTTTTTGGACAACTCGGAATAGGCCCCGCCATAAGTGTTGGAATTTCGTGTGTTTACCTTTTGGCTCATTCAACTTGTCCCATTTCATGACTAGCTCTCCTACATGGTAATATTTATCTCCTGCTAGATGACGATCAAACCATCTCTTCACAATCATTTGGTGATTTCTAAATTTATTTCTGGCTTTATCTCTCAATTCCTCCAACTTCACCAGTTGGTTGATCCTTTCTTGGAGTAAGGATGAAGGGGTCCCTCTTGAGGCTTGGGAGAGCTGTAAAGAGGGAAGGGTAACATTGGGAGGTAGGATGGCTTCTTGTTCATAGCTGAGGAAATATGGGGAGTTTCCTAAGGCCACTTTTGGGGTGACCCTATCGGCCGAAAGGGAATTTGTTAGAGCATTGTGCCAGTTCCTCTGGTTGTCGGTGACAGATTTACAGATTATGCAGATGAGGTTTTTATTTAAGGACTCTGCAACTCCATTTCCCTAGGGGTAGTAGTTTGATGCATACCATATGTGAATTGATTTATCAATAGAAAATTCAGTCAATTTCAGTGAATGACTGGCCTAAGGGGAATGACTGGCTTTCTTTCTCATCCTGTGGTAGTTTCACATGCTTCGCATTTCCGAGTGTAGGCGTGAGAGTCTCTGAACACTGTGGGCCAATAATATCTAGTTCTTAATGTTTTGTGAGAAGTGGTCTCTCCGCCATAGTGACCACCTACTAGGCCATGCATTTCTTTCAAGACATGGTTGGCACAATCCTTTTACAAACACCTCGGCTAGATTCCATCATAATTTTTTATATATACTTTGTTATTGGCCAAATGGTACTGATTAGATTTCAATCTGAGTACTCTCTGTTGTGCTCCATCCATGTGTTCATGACATGACCCCCATGTAAGATAAAAGCGGATGTCATAGTACCACAACTCATGATCTAAAAGGGCTTCCAACATTTCACGCTCACACATCAATGCTTCATTAGTCCATAGAGGATCCTCCCTGAATTCCACTTGTGCACTCTGTAGGTTCCGTGCTTCTGGTTCTTCGGACGCGTCTACTTTCTCCAGCAAGGCTCCTATTGTGAGCTTACACAGTCCCTGCCCTCGAACTATTTTTGCTAGCTTAATCTCGAGGTCGTATTCTTGAAGTGTAGTTATCCAATTTCCTATCCTTTAACCCATTTCTTTTTGCACGAAGAGGGCTCTTACAGCAGGATGGGGAACGATCACTTTAGTCCTGGCCTTTAATAAATAAGGGAAAAAATGTTTTATGGCCTTAGAAACCATAAAGCCTTGTTTCTCCACTTCTGGGTAGTTTAGTTCTACTCCCTGGACATTAGAGCTCATGAAGGAAATGGGGACTTCATTGCCCTCGTCATTTTTTTGGGTGAGGATTACAGCATATGAAACATCAGAAGCGAAAGTGCACAGAAGAATTCCTTGTCAAAATCGGGACTAACCAACACAGGGCTTCTGCGATGTACTCTTTAATACGTTGAAATGCTTTCTTAGCTTCATCCCTCCACTTATACATGACGTATTTCTTCATCATTAGGTGCATGGGGTACACTATTTCCGTGAAACCCGAGACAAATTTCCTAACGAAATTGATCTTCCCAAATAAAGATTGCATTGCCCTTTTATTAGTAGGGGGTTGTATTCTCAGGGTGGTCTCTATTCTTTCAAGATCAATAACAATCCCTTCTTTAGAAAGGATGTGACCTAGTAGTTTCCCTTCTGTGACTACGAAGACACTCTTCTTGGGATTCAATGATATTCCATACCTTCAGCATCTTTCCAATATCCATTTTAGGTGATAAATATGATCCCTTATGTGATATGAATACATTATGATGTCATCCATGTAAACCACTACTCATCTATTAATCAACCCTCGGAAAGCTATGTCCATAGCTCTTTGGAATGTGGTGCCCGCATTAATAAGTCCAAAAGGCATTTTACAATATGCGTAGGTGCCCCATTTAGTGTTGAAGGTTGTCTTAAGATGATCCCCATTAGATACGAACACTTGATTATATCCTGAAAACCCATCTAATAAGGACTGGATTGTGACAAGTTTAAATTAGTTTACTAATTATGTTGAATTCACAACTAAAATTTGTGATTCCAATCCATTGTCGAATGCATGTGAGATTTAAAAAATCACTACAAATTTACATTAGTACACATTGGGATGAATTCACAATTAAGAATTGTGTTTCTAACATATCTCTGACGCAAGAAAACTCAACAAATCCCCTGAAAACTCCAAATCCTACTACAAATAGACTACAACTATGCTAATAAATTTACCTTCATATTGTTATTAGAAAGGTCGAGCATAGCGATGGTGGAGAGCCTCTGTGCAGAGTCTGGCAAGTCGAAGAGTATAAGCTTGCTAAGTTCGTGGCGAAGCTGTTGCAGATCAAGCTTCATATTTCCCTGAATATCGACTTCGGTTCTTGACAAATCTGCCTTCTCGGACTTTTTAACAATGCTGTCGTACATTTGATAGAGCTCCTCAAGCTGTAAAACAGATCTGTGCTGAGCCTTCTCTGCTTCTGCAGCTCTCTTCGCTTCGGCCTCCATCGCAGCCTGCATTAGTCAATCGATGCAAATTTGTTTATAC
>APFE030610800.1:15894-35807 GCA_000404065.3 Pinus taeda | reverse complement strand
TATCATTAGTATAGGAGATACTAATGTGAAATAGGTCATGAAAATAATATGACATGGCATGTTGAACATAGGCTTTCATTTTTTTCAACATGAATGGTGTCACTTTATTTGCAAAATTTTGCCAAGTACTAGTGAAAGAAATGTTGTATTTGTCTTAAGGTTTATCACTAATCTGATTATTTCCCACAAATTTATCGATGAAGGACAAAACCTTATGCCTTATGTATTCATATATGATCTACTTAGTAAATGGTGTTGGGTAATTTTCATTGGGGCATGTGTTCTTCAAATCTAGAAAGTTGGTACAAAAATGAGTAGCTTCTCTTTTATTCATTATGAGGACATGGTTAGAGAGCCAAGATCTATAAGTGTGAAGGTATATGAAACCCACATTTTTGAGGTTATCAATTTTATCTTTGGTGGAAACTTATCTTCTATGTAGCTATATACTTTTTTTCAATAAGAGTGGCATCTAGCCTTCCATTTATATGATGTTTGAAAATATTTGGATCTAGTTTAGGCATCTGAAAGTAGAACCAAGAAAGGACATAGTAAAATTTCTTGAGTAAGTTTATGTAGCAGGAAATATCTTCAAGTGAATAGCTTTCCCCTAGTAAGACATTTTCCTCAATCCTAGGTGTGTTATATATATATATATATTCACCTTAATGCTTGTTGAAATATTAGCCATATTCCCCTCTTCAAACCATCAAAAGTGGGGTTGTTTTTGTTGAACAAATATACTTGATCATGAATGGATTTATTTTATTCCATAGCATATTAGTCTAATGGACATGGCTATTTTGAGAGACAATAGGAAGGATTATGCATATCATTAGGGAAAATTTTGATGATAGAACATTTTCCTAATGTTTAGAAACCTTGAAAATATTATTAGTCCCTATTATGCGAAGTATACATGTTTTGATTATTCTTTTGTAAGAGTATTTGAATTTATAACGATTTTCTATATCGTCTTTGAAAAACTTGGAGACTTTTAAAGAAAAATAATTTTATCCTATAAAATTTGTGAGAAACATAGTTAGAAAAAACAATGGAAAAAATTAATTTTATTTTGAAAGAGAATGGAAAAATAACTCATCTTCAAATATATGTGCCTTAAGTTTCCTGACATTTGATCACGCAAATAGTATGGTGTGCTAATGGAATCGAGGATGCCTTGATTGTAGTGGAAGGATAGGATGTGACGACCTATACTACAACTTAAAATACAAGCTAAACTAGATCCTAAATCATCACCATGGAAATGAGAAACACAATTTAGATTTCCAACATTTAAAAAGGTAGATTGAAATCTAGTGGATGGGAGCTCCACTGACGTGGATATTTAAGTGACCTAGGAAATAGAAAGCATGTATTGGTGTATGAAATTAGACACCAAAGTGTTGTTTGAAGATATATATCACATGGTATATGAAATTTTACGAATATATATTGTGTCCTTATCTATTTACACATCAATAAGGCTAATCCTTCTTATAGGTTGAGGAGGCCCTTACCCTAGTAAAAGAACGGGAACTAACTATTAATATAAAAATCTGAATAAAAATTTAGGTATTGAATTATGGAAACATAGGACTTAAATATCAATAATAATAATTAGATTATAATTAGGAAAACAAAGAGTCGGCCATATGTCTTCACTTTCTGCAATTGTCATATTTATACCTGCCAAAATTCCTTCTTTTCTCACAATTTGTCCTGATGATGAGTCTAGTTTCAGACTTGAAACGTCGACAACAAAACATGGAAACTGTGGAGAATCCGAACCTCATTCAAAAATCACACCACAGTAATCTACAATCTAAAAAAAAATGGGAACTAATTTTTACAACTAGAGGAGTCAAGACTTTATTGTGAGTGGCTTGCAATTATTGCATGATAGCATTTCTATCAAGAAAATGTGGATGTTTAAAAAACGAATGGGTAGCAATGACTATGCATATTGCATAAAGAGAAAGGGAAATTTGTTTGTAAAGGGTCATTGTTCTTGGATGATTTTGGAAGAGTGACAATTACAATGGGAATGGATGGTTATAGTTTCATTTAATGCATGTTTATAAGTCCATGAAGCTTGAAAAGTGTAGGATGATTGTTGATAGCATGGTCAAGTAGATCACACAAGGGACATGGGGGTCATGCTTTAGGTACACAAGTTTGGGTGCCTACAACTAAACCTATAATATCTCCCCCTGCCCTTTCTATTTTCTTTCTTTGTGGGAGTAGACCCAAGATATTGTTGCATAGGGATTGAATTATCATTGGTTTTAAGTCCATCTAATGTCATGGATGAAAGGGGAGATGATGGTTATAAGATCTAAACACCAAATTGGAACTCCTGAAGTTATGTTAGGAATGTTCAACATTATCGTATTTGGAATACTAGCTATACCCAGGTATGGAAATAGAAAAGGAATCCAGACAAATGGGTAGTCCCTAGTAGGTGCCTTGTATCCTTGATCTTAAAATTGTGGGTGTAGGCTCCTAATCTAGTTGATGTGAAGAATCACATTCAATCCATTGAAGGGCTTGAGACATAGACACCATCCACAACTAGGAGGATCCATACTTATTAAAGAGAGGTGACGGGCCATGATAATCCCCAAGGATGATGGAGCCATTATAGACCCTATGGATTATATATAAAATAAATGCTATGATTTGTATCCCAGTCGTTGATGAAATGATGTTCTTAGTGTTAACCTAAGTCAGAGGATTGTACTAGCTAAGTTGGTTTAGTGTATAAATATTCCCATTATTAGGGAAGCTCATGGTGTAGTATACTAACGAATAGGATTGCTTCATGGCACACATGAATCCATGATACAATAGGATGTCATATTCTAATATGAAACCAATAACCTCAACATCTATCAGGACTTGTTTTCTATCAACCTCAATGGGATTATTCTTGTATAACCTTTTAGGTTATGAGGTTCAACCATCATACACATGTACTTATTATAGATGTAATGTGTTCAAGAGTTGAAATATTTCTTTAGAATTAACAAGAAATTATGCATTCTAACACACCATTGTCAATAATGAAAAATTAGAAAATGTATTTCTTAATAAAAAATTGAATTTGGAAAGTTATGGATGGGGAGAATTTAAAGATTTGTCATTTTCGACATCAAACACAATAATCTCGTTGTCTAAGAGATCCATAGTTCCCAAAGCCAAGAATAGAGACATTTGGTAAACAATTTTTGAGAAATTGTAGAGTAACCTGGCCATAGGGAAGTAGTACAAGTGATCTACAATAAAATAGTTATGGTAAACTAAAGGAAGTGGACTGTGTGTGTTTAATCATAATGGATCCTTGGAAATCATAGGTTGAGCCTCAACCAATAGTAATTTTATCTATATCATTTTGTTTATTAATGAGAGGGTCTCTATGGATGGGGTTGTTTGAGTCTCTGGTAGACAACTATATTGATGTGATTGTGTGGTAAAGTTACAATATCTTGAATTCAACACAACATTTAATAAGTTCAATTCCCTTGTTTGATTGGGAACTAGGGCTACGATAGAATTTGGGCCTTCTTTGGTAGCCAAATACTTTTGGTTAGGAAATGGGTTTCTATGCATAATAAATTGTGAAGGTTTAGGTTGAGTAGAAGATGAAGGTGGTTTGTTTCCACATTTGGTATTCTCCAATTCTTCGCATGCATAGAACATTTCTTGAAGGAAGCAACACTCATGGGTATAATGAAAATGCATACCACAATCAGTGCAAGGTTTTTTTTATGAATAGTTGTTCTCTTCTTAGGCTAGCTACCTTATTTTTAGGTCACGGTAATAGATTTTCCCTTGTTTTCTTCATTAGGAATTTTGTCTTTCATTTTTGGGTTCCATTAGTTTTTGGGCATTTTGTTTACTGTCGCCTTTAATCTTTTTTTTTCCAAATTAGGGGAACTATTCATATTTTATTGTGCACACACCTACCTTTTATTGTAGTGGTGCATGTTGAGCCATGGAATCCTAACATGCTAGCACAAAAGGCATTGGAGCACTTAGTCGTGCGAATACATAATAGGGTTTCGAAATTTCACTTTCAGAAGTGGGATTAGTTTAATCATGCCTAGATGCATGATGATGTATATGTGTATAGGCATATGAAGTAATATTTCTCCCATAGAAGGTGACGCAAAGAGGATTTGGAGTGGAAGAGTTGTCAGAGGTACTAGTTCCCAGATTTCATTAGCCATATTGTATTGGTATAGATGGAATCATGTGATGTTGATGGTATGGGACAAATCCACTCACTCTACCAGGTACGTGGGATTCTCCAAACATGGGTAATTGCAAGTGATTGTCTATAGGTAGCCTGGCTGGGTAAAGATTAGATCATACTACATGGCTTTCTAGATGGAAACCTCCTTGGTTCCAAAGAATGTCAGGGAAATGCCGTTGGTGACAGGAGGAACGAGTCACATTAGTAACCACTCCATTAGAGCTAGTCATTGATTTTGAGGGCCTTACACCTGATCCACCATCTAGAATGCTCTTGAATGTGATCAATTGTCTCAGACTTATATTATGGGTTTAGGCGCATAGAATTTTGATTCCAATATCATGCAAGATTGATAAGTGAAAGTAACAAACACATACATTTGCAATAGAGGGTAACATCACACGGGTTCCATGAAGGTTGATGTACCACTTCATAATAGCTTGAGTCAATTTGTGGTTAAATAAACAAACATGGATATAGTCTTCCATAATGGAGTTCAATGAACACCACATTTCAATGGAAAAGATGTGGCTTGAAGGATATTCTCTAACTATTCTATCAAAGTTGGTGATATCTAATGAAAGTTTCATCAGAACTTGTAGCCAATTCAAATCAAAGTGGAGAGGATTGTTAATAAGTTGATTCAAATTTGGTTGATGTAAACTAGCCAAAGTTAAAAAGGTTTGGTTAACATTTGTTTCATTAATGGATCCAATAATGGTATTGGCATTGGTGCAAGTATTAGTGCCACGATAGCCCTTAATATTGGAACCTACAATGGGGCCAACATAGGAGACCCAATGTGCTAATGTGATTTCATTTTAGGGTTTTTGAAACTGTGTTTTCCTTTTTATTAATAATTTTATACCATTTTATACCATTTTAGGTTCTATATCTACTTTTATGTCTAGATAACATAAATGTTTATACTTACCAGAAAAATTGATTTACTATGTTCTTAAACTTGACTCTGTTCTCCTTACTTTTCCTACTTCTAATTTTATAAATCATATAATAAAATTCTAATTTTAATTAAAATAGAGTTAAATTTATTCTTATTTTTCAACCCATCCTTCTATTATAATAATCAACAATACATAACATAATATAATATAATATAATATATATAAAATTAATCATATTTTCTCATTTGGTATACTATACATCTATTATAATCAGCATATCTGTGATATTCACCCCTTTTCTATATAGTATTTCAGTCAATGGAAAGTACAATATTTGACTCAATGGCCGGTGCAAAAGGTTTAGTTAAATCTTTTATTTTAGGTGAGATTTTTGTTACCTGTGTTTTCATCTTAGGAAGAGGGATATAAGTTTTGCTATATTGCAGGTTGTTTTGATGAATTGAGTTGGTTTACTTGATCCCAAATCCAGAGGATAAAATGATTCAACTATTAAAATCTCAAAGAAGTCTCCAACATAAATTCACTCATACAACTACAGTCAAGTTGTTAAAATGAATCTACAGTAACATGGAAGATTCAAACGTTTTCATCAAAATCAGCGTTGCAGTATCCAACCTCCACTGATAAAACTACTGCTAAGTTCAATTTATAAATCAAGTTATTGATACCTATGGAAATTGATTGGAACTAAACATCACTGGGGATCTCCGTTCCGTCTCATTCAATCGTAGATTATATCGTTAAATTTGTTGGTATGTTCGCATTCAGAGATTCTACGAGTTTGGCACCATGTTTTGAGGACCTCCGCTAGTGGAATTCAATGCTTACTGTGCAGTAGCAACTTCGGATAAGCCAATTCCTTGCGGTAAGTCTGCCATGTCACTCAATTAAATAGATGCCATATTAGACCGAAGCAGTCCATAATTGTGGCTGTGACGCTTTGTAGTGAAGTAAGGCGTTGTCTAACAAGCCGCAATTTCGAGGTCACAATTTGATGGGATGGCGATTTTTTGTTTTCATAAATTTTTAAAAAAAAATCAATATTGATGGTGGGAATGTTCAAATTCTTTTACAATGAAAATAGAGAAGCTTGATAGCTGTAATTTAGATTTTCAAAACTTTCTATCAAATGTTTTTCGAAATCATGCCAAAATTTGTATTGTTTTCTGAGCAAAACCGTGGATTATGCCGTGTGGGCATCCCGTGAATGTTCGGAAGTATCACGTGAATGTCTGAAACTTGACAAGATGTCCACCCTCGATAGAACCCGCGAAATCAAATCTCTTTAGGGTAGAACGTGGGGTTTGTCAAGATTTAGATAAATACAAACCCATGGAGAGGTAGAGTCAATCTATAAAATGCCATGGCATTTTTATTCCCTATCATCTCAAGTTGGGTTGTTTGGGGCAAGGGACAAATCAGCATTGCTTTTGTTGCTGGCACATGGACAATGTCATTCCTTATAACTTTTTGTATTCACAAAATACAAATTTTAGTCGTGGCTTTCTAAAAAGTATCTGTCAATGTTCCTTTTTGTTTAGTTGTTAAATTTATATTTATTTAAAAATATAATATAATTAAATTTAGATTTATTGATACTTTTCAATTAATTATTCTTATCTTTTTAAAATACAATCGTACATTCCATTACATTTAACTTGAATGCCGAATTCGAATTTTAGTGACCACTTCAGATATGATCTTCAATATATTCTTTGCTGGATATTGTTCGATCTCCTTTACTATGTATTTCTTTTTAATTTTGATGATGACTTGACATGTGATCTTCAACGTATTTTTTGTTTGATAGCCTTGTTTTTTGAATCTTCCTTCTTTAATTAATTTTTTTTAAAGATTGGGTTATATTTGATTTTTTTTATATTTATCCTAAATTATATATATATATATATATATATATATATATATATATAATATATATTTATTTAATTGTTGTGTTGGTACCTATAATATATTAATAAATTGTTTATATGTGATATATATGCTTTGGAATGGATTAAAGGACTTTATATTAGATGATGTTGTATTTGTTATTTTTTTCAAGTTTGAATCATCTTAGATAGGAGTTTAAGTTGTTTACAAAAGAAATATTGTAATATCTAATATTAATGATAAAAAATCTATTTTTAGGAAATTATATAATGTGTGATTATAAATAATAAATTTGTTTTATTAAATAATGATTTTAACTATAAACTTTTATCGTTAAATGAAGATATTGTTTTAATTAATAATTATACTCAAAACTATTAATCATGATTCTACATCTAAGGAAATGGCACATTCAATAAGTTGATTAATAATGTCATGCTTGAACAACACATGGGCTCACACAATACTTTGTATCATTTCAGGAAAAGAAAAAAACATACTTTATTACTTAATCAATGTTATTAAAATAATATATCTCCAAAGCTTACATGAGTTGGTTGCTAATTTCATGCTTGAACACCACATAGGCTCACACAATACTAGGTATCATTCTAGAAAAAAAAACACACTTTATTACTTAATGAATGTTATTAAAATAATATATCTCCAAAGCTTACATGCATTGCATAATATTTATCTAAAGGTCTAAGTCAACATAGGAAAGTGATAATGCATAATCAACCTACACTAGTTTCTTTAAGCTCTCGAAACAAGGGGGCATTTGTAAGCATAGGAAAAAGAAGATGCATGATCAAGCTACACTATAATCTTTAAGCTTTGATGACAAGTGGGACTATATGTTGTGTATTCAATTCTAAATGTCTATTTATGAGATCATTTCTATTTAAGCTTATATTCTCTTATTACAAGGGGGAGCATATGTTGTGTACTCAATGGTTAATTTCTATTTATGAGATATTTTGTATTTAAGATCATAGTTTTGTAATTAGATATTTTGCATTTAAGCTTATAGGAAATACATGGTACAATTTTTCGATGGTATGAAATTTAGTAAGAAGAAATTTACATTGATGGAATTACAAATACTATATTTAAAGCACATGTCTAAGATATCTCAAAAGTGGGTAGCCTACTATTTAACATGATACAAGATGTTAGTAAACTCATTTTCTTTTAAATAATTCGCTTTCATTTATACGATTTGAGCTTAGGTGAAAATAAAGTTACTTCCCCTAAGAAACCACCGGAGATATTCCATTTTGTCCAAAGTTTGAGAAGACATGAAGGTGGTCATTGATCCACTTATTTGTGTATGGGTCATCAAGTTATTTCAATTGTATGAAATAAATTTTGGGGTAGCCACAAGTTCAACCACAAAATAAAAATGACTATATGTCTCTAGGAATGACCCTATTCCCAATTGAAACTTATCCACTAGTAAAGAAATCATCACTCCTCATTAATGGATACAACATATTTGGGCCACTTTTTACCTAAGTAATAAATAAGTTAGATATATGTATGGAAGAAGCTTATCTAAAGACAAGGGTATGTCATGTGCATACAAATAACAAAACATGTAAATGAAATAGTATCTTTAAGATGATTAGAATTATAGGTCATCTCTATTTAAATTCTTATGAAATATATGCATTAGTCACTCACCACTATGTTAGTGAATGTGTATTATATTAATTGTATGAAAAGGGACCTTCCTTACCCATTTTTAATGAAACTATTTTGCCATCATCTAAAAAATATTATTGATAGATTATTATATTAGATTGATATGCCTTCTTCCAATTTTTTTTCATGGAGTCTAATTGAGTGTATGCATTTGCCCTGATCTTTTTTTATTTCTCTATTTATTTTCTCTATTTCTCTTTATTATAAAATTGCTCTATTTTAAAAATTAAAATACTTCTATTACTTTAATTTAATAAAATTTAACAATTTTTTTCCCTATATATCATTCCAAACAAGTCTTTTTAAAACCTATAAAGTTTTCAAATTCATATATTTTAAAAATGTTATATGTTTCCTTTGTGATGTGATTACTATTTTATTTGTAATATAACTATGACTATCAAGATAGATTTAAGAGTCAAACTAAAGTAATTTAGTTCATAATTATCAAATCGTATTTTAATTTTCATTTAATTTTAATAGTAATAAACGATTTCAAAAGAAAACGTTAACCAAAGTATAAAGTTAGTTGATACTTTTAATTGGGTTTGAAGATTCCTCGTACAAAAAAACCCAAAGAAAATGAAATTCGGAATAAAATTCAATACAAATTTCAAAAACTTTAAAACAATATAAATTTAAAAAATATTTAAAACATTATTAATTTTCATAGTAAAATTAAAACATATTAAAATTATTTTTCCAAAATTTTCTTAAATGAACCACTTACAATATTTATACTTACAATACAATTTATAGGCCTATAATGGGAAACTATGGTTATGCAATGGAATTATGCTTGTTCTTCTTTAAAAGGATACCTACTCTTTGATCGAATATCTAGATCTGTGATGTGGGCGCACATAAAATACAAAGATGTGGTACTAGGAAAATATTTTATGAACGGGAGGAGGATGAAGGGCTCTTAGGGTGTTCCATCGTAAATTATTTTCACATTGGGATTAGGTCGTTATTTTTGTAGAGAAGCATTGATACTTGGGAATCAATTTTTCGGTTGATTCGTTGTTACCACTATCACCATGGTGAGCATGAGCTGTTGATGGTAAGTGATTTGATTAGGTATTCAATTTCAAAAATTATAATGTTATAGTATGTGATACTAAAACTTTAACCCATGGGATGTGTGAATATTACTGTGGTGAGAATAAGAGGGCATGTAACAAGGATAATATGTAGGATGATCAATGACCCATAAGTATCAGGGTCTTATGGGAGACATGAGTTCAAGGAGTTTGTGCAAGGCCCGTGGAAACATTTAAACATTGCACTAACTAGGGTTTGAAAGAGGGGATGGTATCAACTAGAAGAACACTATACAAATGCATCTAGAGGCTAATACTTTGAGTGTTTCCCCATACTATGATAGGAAGTAATGACTAGTAAACCTATTAGAGAGGTCTGATCATGAGACATGCTTCCATTGGAACAACACCATCATTTTGAGATTTATATAGGAGGCATGTACCCCCAATATTTTATATTTTTTTGTAACATGCTATGAGAATGTTAGATGTATTTATAGTAGTGGACTACAAACATGTGTTGACGGCGAAGTTATTTTTAGTTTACAAGTAATATGGTTATGTATGTTTTTATTTTATCACCTCCAATCCCTTAAAATGTATGAAAACATATCTTTTGATGGATGTGTGTGATAAATTATAATATATAATGTCATTTTGAAATGGTATCTACATAGGTATTATGGCCTCTAAGAATGTGAATGAATGAAATGGATTCAAATAATATTTTCCACAATTTTAACTGAAATATTTTTTAACTACGATATGTTTACACACATGAAAGTTTTCATTTAGTTGCATATAAATAAGCCAGATATCTAGATAGATATGAAGGTAATGGATATTATGCTCCAAAGAATTGACTAGCAATCCAATCACAACATAATTATTGTTGGAAAATCTAGTGCAATTTCCACTTAAGTGATCTAAGGAATATAAAGGGGTGAAAATTTTCCAAGCTACGAAGGCTAGATTCTATGTGTGACGAATCACACAATCATCTTAAAAAATGTAGTAAAAGGATTATGGATCTATCTGAAATGTGCAAGAAGAAAAATAATCAGTTGTAAACAAATGCAGAAGTACCTAGATGATACAAATGTTGAAAATATGAATTCTATAGAAAATCCTAAGATATAATTTGACATGGTATAGTCCCCTATGAAACATTAGGGAAATTTTAAGGTAAAAAATGGGCCTTGCACCAAATAGTTTACCCACAAAATTAACTTTAAAAGAACCAATGGATTTAATGTGATGATGTCATCCCTAGGGGTAAATATTTTGGATGGAAAAGAAGAAAAAGTCTTTCTTTAATACTATTTTTGGCTTATCTCCTTATAGGTTTACTTAAATGTCCTATCTAGGAACTTGCTGGATAGAGAAATAAATTCCACATTCAACGAGTACCCACTATGCATACTTCTGAGAATACCTACATCAAAATAAAATGAAGATACATTAAAAAGACATGTTGAACATGCCTTTCTAATGTTTTTGGAATTGTTTTCAATGTCGTCTTCTCAAAACTATGAAAAGTGGGTGCACGATGGATGTGAAATTTGATTCAAGATCCAATGGATTTATACACTCGAAATTTGAGTAAGCCTATAACGAGATAAGCCAAAAACATAATTAAAAAATGAATTCATTTACTTAAAAAAGAAAAACCTCTTATTTTATTGTTTTAGTTATTGTTTTATTACTTTTTTTAGGAGGTCCATTTTAGACATCAAAATTCCCCTACTGGTTGGGAGAAATTATTCCTTGGGACCCTCATGGAAGTATGACTCCTTACCCAATAATTGTTTGATAATGTGAAGGTCCAATGATAATGGCTAAAACTTCTAACAATTGAGGATATCAGGGGGCCTACTCATATGGAATGAATAGATCAAATTAAGGAAGGATACATGTGTGAATATTATGTTAATATTGGGATTTTTTACACTTCGATACTTCAATGGTTTGCAGTGAAAAATATTATCTTCATCATTGCATGCCAACATGATTTTCCTCTGCTATAATGGATAAGAAATGTGAAAAATTTAAATCACTAGGTGAAGAGTGGGAATTTCGTGCTCGATTGGTAATGCTTCATCCTCCCCATGGACAAGGTGGAAAGGAGTGAGCTCAGTGGTAGTCTTAATAAAATATCATTAGGCCCATAATCTTGGGAAGAGCATAATGTTCTATTTGGTCCAATGTTTGTACACTATTAATTGAAGCATGGTCTTCAGGATATTATTCACAACTTTAAATTTTCCATTCATTTTGAGTTAAAAGTTTTTTATTATTGGTGTTAAAAACTAAATGGTGAAGCTACCTCATGCCAAAATTCATCTTCAAAATTTCAACCAAGGTTAAGGACTAATTGATTTGGAACCCAAAATTTAACAATCGCATGGTTCAAAGAGAAAGAAATTGTGGTAATAATGGTAGCATTTAAAATTGGCATGCCCTTAGCCGATTTGGTGAAGCAATAAAAAACAACAATGATATAGTTATGGCCACTGGAAGATGGGAGTTTACGCTCCATAAAGTCAATATCCAGACCATAGAATAGACGTACAATGATAAGGGTATGTAATGGGGTTGGTGGTGTGCATGTCTTTCGGGCATATGACTCGAAATTAGGATAATTTTTTAATATCTAAATGCAATAAATAAGAATATAAGACTAAAAATATCCTTCACACATCATCTTCAAAGTAGTATCCATTCTTGAAATATGACCACTACAAGCACTAATGTTCCAACCATTTAAGACAAGTTATTCTTTAGAATGTGTAGGGAAATGACATAGGATGGTGTCAACACCACAATGATAAAGATAATAATAGAAGAGAACGTATAAAGGGACTTGGTCATGAATTAATTATTGATCATCATGAGCAAAATGTTGTCTGAATTTCTAGATTCAAAGATAGGTTATGGTTTCACAATACCATGAACCATGAGAGGATAAGAAGTGACAATGATCATCAGGAAGGTCATCATTAATGTGATGTTCCTATGCATTGATCGGTAATTTAGAATTGAAATTAAATAATTCCCATTAATGATTTGTTTTCTCAATAAGAAGAGCATAGGTTTGGAATTCATGATGAAAGTAGTTTAATACATTAAGATGTAGTGACACAACTTCTAAATGGAGAAACGAAGATCCAATACCAAAATCACCTGATAGGAATAGGATGTAAGTGGTCCAAAAATCTTATTTCTCATGTACTATATGAAAAATTCATATCTATTGATACCATATTGAACCAAAAGACTAGCCACCACATATGTTGGAGAGGTATAGGATGAAGTCCTTATCAAAGTTAGTTGGACTAATCAAAGGAATAAATGTGAGATAATATTAAGGTGTACGAAAGTAATACTTTGTCTAATATTATCAAATAAATTAGATGTCAAACTATAGGATATGAATAATACATTACTGGAAATGGTACAACCTATGATGAACCTATGCAAACAATTAGCTCGCCCCCAGAGGATTTGTAACTATTGTATGTTGAAATAGGGACGTATGTCAATAATGAATTAATATTTACGAGAGTTAATGGTGAGGCTAGTATTTACACTATATACATTAAAGGTTGACCTACAAATATGTAAAGAAATCATATGAGAGGGTTAAGGTATATATTATACTTTTCAAATATGAGAAATATGGTTCATAATTTATTCTTTTTACTATTGTTTGAAACTACTGGTGATATCATTAAGATAGGAGATACTAATGTGAAATAGGTCATGAAAATAATATGACATGACATGTTGAACAAAGAAACTCATGTTTTTAAACATGAATGGTATCACTTTATTTGCAAAATTTCCCCGTGTACTAGTAAAATAAATATTGATTTGTCTTAAGGCTTATTACTAATCAAATTATTGCCCAAGAATTCATCAATGAAGGAAAAAACCTTCTCGCTTATGCATTTATCTATAATCTAGTTAGTAAATGGTGTTGGGTAATTGTCATTGGGCATGCGTTGTTCAAATCTGGAATTGGTGCAAACATGCATGGTTCCTTTTTTATTAATTAGGAGGACATGGTGAGACATCCAAGATGTATAAGTGTTAAGGTATATAAATGCACCTTTTGGAGGTTATCAATTTTAGCTCTAATGGTAGCTTATCTACTATGGTGAGTATCGATATAGTTTTTTCAAATAGGAGTCGCATCTAGCCTTCCATCTATATGATGTTTCAACATTTTTGGATTTAGTTTAGGCATATGAAAGTAGAAACAAGCAAGGACATAAAAAAACTTATTTAGTAAGTTTATGTAGCAAGAAATATCTTAAAGTGAATAGTATTCCCCTAATAAGATGTTTTCCTCAATCCCGGGTGTGGTATATATATTTACCTTAATGCTTGTTGAGATATTAGCCATATTCCCCTCTTCAAAATCATCCAGAGTGGGGATGCTATTGTTCAAAAAATATACTTGACCATGAATGAGTTGCTTTTATTCCATAGCATATTAGTCTAATGGACATGGTTGCTTTGGGAGAAAATTGGAATGATCATACATATCATTAAGGGAAATTTTGATGATAGAAAATTTTGCTAATGTCTAGAAACCTTGGAAAATATTAGTAGTCCCTATTATGCAAAATATACATTTCTTAGATGACTTTTGTGTAAAAATATTTGAATTTCAAATGATTTTATATATCCTTTGTAAAATTTGGCAACTTTTAAGGTGAAATAATTTTATCCTATAAAATTTGGGGGAATAATATTTAGAAAAAATGGAAAATAATGAATTTTATTTTGAAAGAGAATGGAAAAATAACTCATCTGCAAATATTAGTGCCTTAAGTTTCCTTGCATTTGACCATAAAATTAGTATGGTGTGCTAATGCACTCAAGGATGCCTTCATTGTAGCATAAGGATAGGATATGAGGGCATATACTACCACTTGAAATGCAAGATGAACTAAATCTTGAATCATCACCATGGAAATGCAAAACACAATTTCAATTTGCAACATTTACAAAGGTAGATTGAAATCTAGTGGATGGGGGCTCCATTAATGTGAATATCAAAGCGTCTTAGTACATAGAAGGCATGTCTTGACGTATGAAATTAGACACCAAAGTGTTTTTTGAATATATATATGACATTGTATATGAAATTTTAATGATGTATATCGTGTCCTTATCTATTTACACATCAATAGGGCTAGTCCTTCTTATAAGTTGAGGAGGACCATACCCCAGTAAAGCATGTGAATCAATTTTTACAAGTAGGGGACTCAAGGCTCTACTGTGAGTGGCTTGCAATTTTTTCATGAAAAATTTTGGATCAAGAAAATGTGGATGCGTAAAAAGATAATGGGTAGTAATGACTACGCATACTGTAGAAAGAGCAAGGGAAATTTGTTTGTAAAGGGTCCTTGTTCTTGGATGATATTGGAAGAGTGACATTTACCATGGGAATGGATGGTTATATTTCTAATTCATCTATGTTTATGATTCGATGAAGCTTTCCAAGAGTAGGACTATTGTTGATAGCATGGTCAAGTAGATCACACAAGGGACATGGGGGTCATGCTTTAGGTACATAAGTTTGGGTGGCTACAACTAAACCTATATTATCTCCCCCCCTTTTCCAATTTATTTCTTAGTGGGAGTAGACACAACATGGAGTTTCATGCTGATTGAATTATTTAGAGATTCCATGGGAATATGTCTAATTAGTGTTAAGTACATCTAATGTCATGGATGAGAGGGGATGTTCGAGTGATAAGATCTAAATACCAAATTGGAATCCCTAAATTTATGTTA
Organism: Pinus taeda; assembly: GCA_000404065.3. Taxonomy (NCBI): domain Eukaryota; kingdom Viridiplantae; phylum Streptophyta; class Pinopsida; order Pinales; family Pinaceae; genus Pinus; species Pinus taeda. Next base: position 20,175 of record APFE030610800.1, on the reverse strand, counting down.
GGAATGTTCAACATTATCATAAGTAGAACACTAACTATACCCAATATTGGAAAGTGGAAATGAATCTAGAAAAAGGGGTAGTGCCTAGTAGGTGCCTTGTATCGTTGACCTTATAATTGTGGGTGTAGCCTGCTAATTTAGTGGATGCAAATAATAACATTCAAGCCATTGAGGGACTTGAGAGATAGACACCATCACAACTAGGAGGATCCATATATATTGAAGAGAGATGATGGGCCATCATAATTCCCAAGGATCATGGAGCCATTATAGACCCTAGGGATGATATATAACATAAATGGTATGGATTCGATCCGAATCGTTGATGAAATGTTGTCCTTAATATGAACCTGAGTCACAGGATCATATTAGGTAAGTTCGTTTAGTGTGAAAATATTACCATTATTAGGAAAGCTCATGGTTCAGTATACTAATGAATAGGCTTACTTCATGGCACACATGAATCCATGGCCCAATATGAAGTCATAATATAATATAGCATCAATAACCTCAATACCTATCAGGACTAGTTTTCTAGCAATCTTAATGGCATGATTCTTGTATAACACTTTATGTTATGAGGTTCAAACATCATACATGTACTTATTGTAGATGGAATGTCATGAAGCGATGAAATATTTCTTCATAATTGAGAAGAAATCATGCATGCTAATGTGCCATTGTCAATAATGAAAAATTAGATAATGTATTTCTTAGTCAAAACTTAAATTTGGAAAGCTATGGGTGGGGAAAAATGTCAAGAGTTAGATTTGTCAACATCGAACACAATAGTTTGGTTATCTAAGAGATCCATAGTACCCATTGCAGAGAGTAGGGACATTTGTTAGGAACGAATATTTTGAGAAATTCTAGAGTAACATGGCCATAGGGAAGTACAAAAAGTTATCTACAATAAAATAGCTATGGTAAACTAAAGGAAGCAGTCTATGTGCGTTTAATCATAATAGATCCTTGGAAATCATAGGTTAAGCCTCAACCCATAGTAAATGTAATTATATCATTTTGTTTATTAATGAGAGGGTATCTAAGGATGGGGTTTGTCGAGTCTTTGCTGGACAACTGTATCGACATGATTGCGTAGTAAAGTTCACATAAATTAAATCGATCATCAACATTTAATAGGTTAAATTCCCAAGTTTGATTGGGAACTAGGCATGGGGTAAAATTTGGGCCTTCTTTGGTAGCCAAATAATTTTAGCTAGGAAATCAGTTTCTAAGCATAATACATTGCAAAGGTTTAGGTTGAGTAGAAGATGAAGGTGGTTAGTTGTCAAATTTGGTATTCTCCAATTCTTCCTATGCATATAACATTTGTTGAAGGAAGAAACACTCATGGGTGTAGTGACAATGTGTACCACAATTAGTGCAAGGGTTATTCATATGATTTTTTTTTTCTTATTAGGCTATCTACCTTATTGTTAGCTCACAAAATTAGAGTTTCCCTTGTTATTTTAATTAGGGATTTGGTCTTGGTTTTCTCGATTCCACTACTTTTTGGACATTCTGTTTATTCTCGCCTTTACTCCTAATTTTTTTTTTCCAAATTAGGGGGACTATTCATATGTTCTTGTGCATACACCTACCCTTATTGTATCAGTGCATGTTGGACCATGGAGTGCTAACATGCTAGCGAAAAAGGAATTGGAGGACTTAGTTTTCCAAATAATAGGGATTTGGCATTTCACTTTCACGAGTGGGATTAGTTTAATCATCGCTAGGTGCATGATGATGTACATGAGTATAGGCATGCGAAGTAATATTTTCTCCTATAGTAGGTGATGCATGGAAGATATAGAGGGGAATAGTTGTAAGAGGTACTAGTTCCCCCATGTTAGTGGCCATATCCTATTGGTACAGGTGGAATCAAGTGACGTTCATGGTATGGGAAGAATCTAGGCACTTTACGAGCTACATGGGATTCCCCAAACATTGGTGTGTCACCTAAATGACAACAAGAGTAATTGGTAATGATGGTGTATAGGTAGCCTGATTGGGTAAAGATTAGATCATACTACATGGCCCTCTAGATGGAAACTTCCTTGGTTCTAAAGAATGTGAAGGCGATGTCCTTGGTGATAGGAGGAAGGAGTCACTTTAGGAACCACTCCATTAGATCTAGTTGTTGATTTCTAGGGCCTTACATAGGATCCACCATCTAGAACTCTCTTGAATGTGACCAATTGTATGGGTGGTTATATTATGATGATAGGTGCATAGAATTGTGATTCCAATATCATGGAAGATGGATAAGTGAAAGTGTCAAAGGCAGACATTTGCAATATAGGGTAACATCCCATGGGTTCCATAAGGTAGGTTGATGTAGCACTTCATAATAGCATGATTCAATGTGTGAAAAAATAAAAAATATGGATATAGTCTTCCATAATGGAGTTCAATGAACACCACATTTCAATGGAAAGGATGTGGCTTGGAGGATATTCTCTGAATATACCCTAAAATTTGGCGATATCTAATGAAAGTTTCATTGGAATTTGTAGCCAATTCAAATCACAGTGGAGAGGATTGTTCATAAGTTGATTCAAATTTAATAGATGTAAACTCGCCAAAAAAGTTATAAAGGTTTGGCTAACATTTGTTTCGTTAATGGATGCAATATTGGTATTGGCATTGGTGCAAGCATTAGTGCCAGCACAACCCTTAATATTGGAACATGCAATGGGGCCACATGGGAGATCCAATGTGCTAAGATTATTTCATTTGAGAGTTTTTGAAACTATGTTTTCCTTTTCATTAATAATTTTATACCATTTCATACCTTTTCAGGTTCTATGTCTACTTTTTTTATGCCTAAATAACGTAAGTGTTTGCAAAGCCCAAAAAAATTGATTTTCTATGTTCTTAAAGTTGGCTATATGTTCTATTTACTTTCCCTACTTCTATTTCCATAAATCATATAATAAAATTCTAATCTTAATTAACATAGAGTTTAATTTACTATTATTTTTCAATCCATCCTTATATTATAATAATCCAAGTATACATAAAAAACATTCTGAAAATCCCATGAGAACTCCAACCCATATTTCTCTCATTTGATCTTCTTATTATTTATATAGTATTATCAACATATACATTATCTTCATCTCTTTTTTCCAGATAAAATCTTAGTTGATAAAAGTTCTCTACAATATTTTAGTAAGAGAGAAGTTTTATGTGTTACCGTTAAAATTTTCATTTAATATTAGGTTTTCGGGTGCTTAACTTTTATTTTTTAATTCCTTACAACAAAAACTCTAATCTATTAAATTATATATCTATCTAAATGTTTTATGATATTTTATATAAATGCAAGGAGAATTTGTAAAGCCTTCCCCATAATCCCATGGACCTCAGAGCCCCTCTTTCCATAAAAAAAAAAGAAACGGGTTTAAGCATAATTTCTCATTTCATATATTAAACATCTATTATGATCAACATATGTGTGATATTCACCCGTTTCCTTACAGTATTTTAGCAATGCGTGTACAATAATTTGAGTCAATGACCGGTGCAATAGGTTTCAGTTAAAGCTTTTATTTTATATTAGTTTTTTGTTACCTATGTTTTCATTTTTAGGGAGAGGGATATAAGTTTTGCTACATAGGCTTTTTTTTTTAATGAATCGAGTTAGTTTTGTTGATCCCAAATCCAGAGATAAATGAGTTACGAATTCAACTGTTAAACTCTCAAAGCAGTCCCCGACTTAAATTTACTGATACAGCTACATTCAAGTTGTTAATATGAATATACACTAAAATGGGAGATTCAACCGTTTTAATCAAAACCAGCGGAGCAGCCTGAAACCTCCACTGATAATACTCTTGTTAAGTTCAATTTATAAATGAAGTTACTGATACCTAGCGAAATTGAGTGGAACTAAACATCACTGGGGATCTCCGTTCCGTCTCATTCAATCGTAGATTATATCGTTAAATTTGTTGGTATGTGCGCATTCAGAGATTCTACGAGTTTGACACCATGTTTTGAAGACCTCCGATAGTGGAATATAATGCAGACTGTGCGGTAACGACTTTCGGATAAGCCAACTCCTTACAATAAACTTTTTGGGAATTTTTTTTTTGCTTCTATGTTTGAGATGGATAAATACCAAAACCATAAAATATAAAACATAGAGGCAATGCTCTGTTTCCTTTACTCCAAGATCTTTTACACAGAGAAGTCCTTTTAAAAACAATTGCACAGGACAGAGTATTTCACTATCATAAAATTTCCATTCATTAAACAAAAACATTTACATAT